>JAUTBW010059980.1:0-17858 GCA_032361425.1 Peltospira smaragdina
ATGGGATAGTGCATATAAAAGATCCCTTGCTGCTAATCGGAAAGAGTAGCCCATGAAGTGGTGGCAGCGGGTTTCCTTTCTAACTATCTCCATGGTCCTTAACCATATGACTGATGCCATATAACCGTACACCATTGTGTTGAGTGCGTCGTTAAATAAACATTTCCTTCCTTCTATTACAGCTCAGACTGTACTAACCAGTCAAATTTCTCCTAAAAATAGCAAACTGTACTAAACAGAATTTCCACTTTTCTAAAAATAGTCTGTCCTATAATAATCAGACCACGTCCCTAGTCCAACACGTATATATATGTATGTATAAATGACATTCTCTCCAACAGCACAAGAAATGAAGATATGCGGTACTAACAAAATCACAACACTTATCTATAATCACTACTCCTATAGTCTGTACTTAATAAACAGACATAGTACTCCACCTTACAGTCTGTCCCTTCAGATGCATCCTTTTAACAAAAAATAAAAACTCAGCTTATACTACATAAGGAAAACTATCCAATACTGCTACACTGTTTTCCTAAAAACAGTAAATAACCACTTTTCTAATATAATCTGTACTAAACTGATCACTCCCTCTCTACCGCTGTCCATACTTAAATAAACGGACCACTCAGCTATCTCTAAAAACTCTAGCTGCACTTAAATAAACAGCACACTCCAACTATTTTTCCTTACAGCTAACACCTGGACAAGATGGTAAAGTACATAGCGAAGTGATTCTCACGCAATTTCCGTGGGGAAAATAGGGATTGTACGTACGTTTCTACCAATCGCTGTCCATACCATAACAAATAGGGCTAGGAGTTAGATGATAGGATTAATACAAATACTAATGAATAGACTATAGAAAGCTACTAACAAATTTAACAAACTACACAACACACAAGTATGAATGAATGAATGAATGGTTTTACTAACCATACCTTATTTTTCAGGGGCATACTATTGCCGTTTTAAACAAAACGAATTCATATAGGGATGCAAATCCTTCAAAATAGATAAATAGGCTAGGAACTAGCTGCCTTCTCATGTTTCTATTTAGAACCAAGGGAAATTGACTTAGTTTTTTTGGTGGTCAGTGGCCGTTATTGAGTTGTTATAGAGTAGGGAAGTTAAGGCAATAGGTACAACCTAAACAAAGCTGGATAAAACAGGAATACAACATGCAAGTCAAAACGGATCATATAGGAAACACAAGTTGACTGGGGGACTAGTTCTCGCAGTCAACTGAAACCCATTTAAAAGGCCCAATCGGAGGTAGGGCTGCGTGCTGCGAGGTAAAAATAAAAGCAGGAAGCACGCCTGGCCTCCTCAATTTCCCACAAAAAGGTGAGTGGAACAAAAGAAATCCCACTCACCACGGATCGGATAAGAGTGCTTCTTCAGTGCGAAAATTACCCCCTTTCTCCCCTCCCCCCACCTTTATTCCTGTCAAAATAATTGGACGGAGGAACTGGCAATGTCAGATCTTGTGCCCATGACAGGCGTGTGCTATAAGAGTTTAGTTCTGAATGTGCACATTAAAACAACTTGAATCGAATCAAATCGAGACGTTCAATCACTGTTATATTAACACTACCGGTATTATCACATCAATGGAAGGCAGCTGGAACAAACGAAGGCAGTTCAAGAAGGGAGATGCACCTTGGAATAAGGGTATCAGTCAGCCAGACCAGGAAACTGGTACACAGTCCGGATGACCAGGGAAGAGTTTAGCCTGGTGACACAGTCGCGGTCCACAGCAGCAACGATTTCCACTCCACGAAGGCATGTCACAGTCAGTCTGACTGCTTCGTCTTACTGCCAGCACTGCACCTGCAACAGAGAAAACAGCACAGAGTCAAGACACAACAGATATGAGGATAGGCCCAAATGCACCAGCAACGAATGTCAGCATGGCAGTCAGCCTACAAGACACATCTGTTAGCAACACGAGAGCCGAGTTCTGCTGGTGAGCATGGACATACCACCTCCATGTAGAAGCAGTATGCACAGAACAGCTTACACTGTATCTACAGCTGTGACAGAACTGAACACCAAAGACATGAAAAACAAGTACAGCTGCTGAAGGATATCGGCACTAAACATGGGAATGAAGAAGGCAAGCTGAACATTGCTATGGATGGACGATACAATTCCACGACCATAACGAGCTGCAAGAAACTTGGACCAGAAGTTCTTCTGATAACAGCAAGGGATCTTTTATATGCACTATCGCATAGACAGGGTAGATCATACCATGGCCTTTGATATACCAGTTGTGGGGCACTGGCTGGAACGAGACATAGTCCAACGCTTCCATCATATGGGATCGATCCGAGGACCCACCACACCATGAGCAAACGTGCTTACCACTGAGCTACATCCTGCTCCGTGTTGGGACTGGAGCCTGGTTAAAGAATAAAGGTGTGGATGTGACCTGGCCTGGTGGTCACCATGACTGTACAGCAGATCTACCAGTGTGTGTCTGCCTACAAGGTGTTCTCATAGAGTACGTCACCACCGATGGGAACTCGAGATCATCTGCAGGGGTAGAGTGTGCACTCAAAGTGCTTGACTCTCTGTGGAAGGTTCAGCGGCAAGCCAACCACACCCACTTGGGCCAGTCTCAGTTCAGGAAGTGCTACAAGGTGAACTTTAGTTTGCTGGGGCGACCCAAGAACAGAAACGGCAACAGCAGAAAGTGTTTAGCCAATACATGAAAGCCCAATGCAGCTTGATTCTTAAAGAACTCATGAATGTGCACAGTGATGACACTGCAGCACTTAAAAAATGCTTACCTGCAATTCTGGAATCCACCATTTCTTGTTATGCAGGGGACTGCTCAAAGTGTGCGCAGCACTCTGTTGTGTGTAGTGGAGGCTTGACGAACAGCTGGTGGCACCGGTTGATGTTTCTTGGTGTACACCAGATAACAGAACTGAACCTGAATGAAAATGACAAAATGTTAATGAGAGAACTTCTAAAGATGAAGTTAAGTGTGGTAGCAGTGGAGCAAATGAAACTAAACACAGACACCAAAAGTGTGAGGCTGCTAACCAATCACTTAGTGTATCACTACCACAAAATGTGAACTGCTCCAGGACCATGCCATAAAGGGCTTTGTCAACTATTCACAGGTTAAACAACAGACCAGGCACTTCCACCACTGAGAAAAGCGAACACTGTGGCATCCCACTGTTGCCTTCGAGTGAGGCGATCACTGCATCAGATGAACAGAGAAACAGAGTACCAAAAAACCTACCTGAACAAGCCACAAGTCATTAAGAATCAACTGGTGCAACATGGATAAAAAATTAAGAGAACACCTAGAGTACAAATAGCTGACCAGAGATCAACAAGCAGACTACTGGAAGGGAATGTTTGACAGTGATAGTCAAGGGGGAGAAAATACCTGTGACCACAGCTATGGTAAACTGTAGACTGAAAGAACTGTGAAAGCCTACTGTGCACTGCATGTTTGAAGCTGAGACATAAATGAACATTGTAAATTCCTGTTTCATTTGGAGCATTATTATGTGATATGAACTATTACCTGCAATGTTATGAAATAAAAATGTAAACATTTACTACTTGTTGTTACCTCTATAATACTAAGTGTAACAGGCAGGGTGGGTAGGGATCATGGCCTTGACAGGTCTCGCACACCATTCGTGAGCAGTCAACCGAATGTGGCTCAGCAGATAGACAATCTTTAAACACAGAGACAGTTGTGACACAGGTGATTGACATCTAAGCTACCTGTCTACCGTCTCATTAAAGACAATGTAACACAATCTGTGAGCATTTACTGTATGATATTAGTGATTTAAACTTGACAACCCCATACCCATTAGGTTTGGGGGTCATGTTCCACAATAAACATTGCTGATTAGGAGCAGGATCACATTTAGACAGGATAATGGCACTGTATTTGGAGAAAACGGCCTCCATATTTGCTTATATTTTTCCAAATAAATGAAAGTGATGCTGTGTAAGGGAGTAGGAATACATACTAACTGAAAGAAATGACCTTTGACCTGTTAGTTGTGCAGTCTGACCTGAATTGGGTGTGAAATTTGGATTAAAAAAATTTAAATTAAATTAAAAAAAAATTAAAGAAATATCAGATCATGATATTTTCGTATTTCTACCCACCCAAGCCCTATAACTGTCACTTCACTATTAAATCATAGTTTACAAACATGATGCTATATCAGGCCTCAGACCACAATTAATTCTCCTATGTTCTATCATATAGCCTCAGTGCCTATAACTTACTTACTAATGTCACCAGGCCTTCGACAATTGGCAAGGAACTTAGTCTGCCTGCGGGGGCTTCCCATTCAAAAGGGCAACCCCTGTTGTACAGCTCTTTTTTTCCACAATATCCAGTTGTATGCACCCCACCCCCCACCTCCACCCCCCATGGGTCAAATAAAAAATCACACCCACTATCATGCATTATACACAGAAATTCACTCTCATGCAACTCATCTGCTAGCCGGCACACTGCATACACTGTTCAGCAAAGTCACTCATTTACAAACTACAGATACTTCCCAGTCTAAACAACTCTGGCAAATCAACATGCAGAGCACTTTTATGGCCAATAAAAATATCACACTGGAAACACCCATTTGCATGAAATTCCTTCCGTATTGAGGTCAACCAAGGTCATGTGACTGTGGTCTGTAGCCTTCTTGTGCAAACGAAAACGGGAAACACATCGTGGCCAGCATTACAGAGATAACCTGACACAGTTCAATAGCATCATTGGCCAGGAAGTAGTGGAAGATTAGCTCCCTTGGGTCTCCGAACATGCTGTCGGGTTTGTCCCAGTAGCAGTAGAAATGCAGAACGTGGCAGTCATTGTTGAGGAACTGTTCAAGCGTGTTGTGTTTTTCGTATGGGCGTAACGGCTGCATGCTTGCTTCCACCTGGAAACAACAATAACTGAATTAATGACATTTTTTGTTTGTTTTTTTATTTATTTAACGACACACATAACATTTTCATGTATGGTCGTAGTGGCAATCATCAAAAATATGTATAGGCCTACAGGCATGCTGTCTTCCATCTGGAATAGACAACAGAATCAGAAATATGTATTGGTCTATAGGCATGCTGTCTTCCATCTGGAATAGACAACAGAATCAGAAACATGTATTGGTCTATAGACATGCTGTCTTCTATCTGAAATAAACAACAGAATCAGAAATATGTATAGGTCTATAGGCATGCTGTC
The DNA here is from genome assembly GCA_032361425.1 of Peltospira smaragdina. Classification (NCBI taxonomy): domain Eukaryota; kingdom Metazoa; phylum Mollusca; class Gastropoda; order Neomphalida; family Peltospiridae; genus Peltospira; species Peltospira smaragdina. The sequence continues at coordinate 5,249 of JAUTBW010059980.1, forward strand.
TTCCATTTGGAATAGACAACAGAATCAGAAACATGTATTGGTCTATAGGCATGCTGTCTTCTATCTGAAATAAACAACAGAATCAGAAATATGTATAGGCCTATAGGCATGCTGTCTTCCATCTGGAATAACACCAGAATCAGAAATATGTATAGGTCTATAGACATGCTGTCTTCCATCTGGAATAAACACCAGAATCAGAAATATGTATAGGTCATATTATTATATGGAAATGACAATCAACTGAATCAGAAATACAGAACTTCACTTATAATTTTTTGTTCCTATTCATTATTATTATTAAGCGACAGACTCAACACATTTTTATTAACGGTTATATCAGTATCAGAAACGTTTTAGTTTATACACTCTCAACATGTCAACCACTAGGGATTTTTTCTAATTAAAATTACAGTTTGATTTTATAATATTTTATCCTATTTTAACACTGGTTACTAATACAACATACAAGTACTACAGTACCTGAATTACACTTGTCAGCCTTGTTTCCGTTGTTGAAATTATTGTTTTTAAAAAATTATATCAATAAGTTTCTATATTCTGACACGTTCAATAACATTAATGTGAATTAATGAATGTTTAATGACACCCCAGCAGGAAACGTAGATTGGCTATTGGGTGTCAGAAAAGGTGAAAGAGAACAACATCGTCATGGATTACACAGAAAAATATACAAGTTCAACAACTGATTAAAACAGTGTAAAGGGCTGTGCAAACTATAATTATCACAGATAAGTCACAAGCACATTGTAAACAAAAAAAGAATCTAGCATGGGTGAATGTTAAGACGGGGAAATCTTCACCTGAGAGATACAACTGTCTTTATCACCTACAAGGTACAACGTAACGAGGGACATACCGGTATTTATCATATGATTTCCCTCTTGGTTAACAACAAATTTGTATGTCGTCTTGGGAAAATTGGCTGACAATAGAGTACACCTTATGCTAATTGACTGGTAATGACGTAATTCTGATCACATTTGGAGTCAGATGTCATCGCGCTGAGGAGACTTTAGCCATTTATTTAAGTTGTCAACATTAGCTGGAATATTTAATTGCCAGGATATTTTTAAAGTAATAAATAGTAATATTATATTCCTTGTATGCTTTTGTTTATATTTATATGTTGCATTAAACATGCTATTATTTATTAGTTATAAAAGACAGCCACAGAGCTACTACGTCTAATTTTAATCACCTACATAACAGTACACTCAGTGTGTAATGAGTAATCCAGAAGCGCCTTTCTTGCTACAGTCTGATTGGCTAGATAGTCGAGTGTTCTGATTGGTTAATTAACTCACTATTGTGACATTCATGTCTGTGTCAGATGATATTTACGACACTCATGCCTAAATTATTGCATTTCCCTTGCTCTCACTTGGGATATATGATAATTTAGGCTCTAGTTTTGTAAATATCGTCTGTCATGGACACTCATATAATATCCTCTATGTCTGAAATAAGTTGTATTTTGAGAGTTATGTTTTATAGCATACTTACAGTCTTAGAACTATCAAAAGAGTTTCAACACCTTTGTACATTAAACAAAAGCAACTGGAAACTGTTGTGTCTTGAATACAAATTGATAACAATAATTTAAATATCTAGACTGCATTCTATCGTTGATTAAATCAGTATCAGTATTCATACACACAGAATGCATTTTCCTCCAATCACTGCTATGAATGTATGAAACATATAGGCACTGAATAATATTATGGACAAAGTAAGTAGTGAAGAAGAAAGGACAAATAAATTTAGTGGCATACCTTTCATTAAATGATGGTGTTAGCAGTCCTTACCCTAGGGAGAGGACAGAACTATCCTTACCCTAGGGAAAGGACAGAACTATCTGTTACACCAAAAGTGGGTGGATAAAAGTGTCCTGTGTGCAGGAAAAAAAACCTGTGATGTGGGGATAATCAAATGTGCAGAGAGAGAGAGAGAGAGAGAGAGAGAGAGAGAGAGAGAGAGAGAGAGAGAGAGATCAGTAAGAAAAATATCAAGTGAGTTTTAGGCCTACTAGTTATTTGTTGAGACTAATAATATGAGGTTGATATTTTTCAAATTTAAAAAAACTATCGTGAAATTACTTTTCAGTTTGATATTTACAAAACAACATTCAGTTAAATGCTGTAATTACATACTGACGCTCTTCACTGTATTCACATTTGATAAGCTCATTGTTCGACTTACTCCTCTCAAACTAGGTCGATTACGCTGTGATAATTATAGTTCTGTAATAAATATATCAACTGATTTATTAGTACAAATGAAGAAAGAAATATATTGAACGTTCTATTCTATAAATGTTCAATTATAAAGCTCTCCTCAATCTACCAGGCTGTATATAAACTCGTTTATTGAAATATGTCCATTGCATTATGTACAGTTAGTCAAAGTCAGAAATAACAGAAAGTGGGTTTTGAGATGGTCTGCACTAACGCTATCGATAGTGTTCGTATTTTGCGTATGACTATCAATATAAACACCGTTGCACAACATCTACTGATCCCCCATATTCAGAACCTGCGTCTGCCGTAACAGAATTAATGACTGAAAAACCGAAATACTTTTAAACCAGGCCACAGCTAGTTATTATGCAACCTTTATTGGTTTGTGTTTAAGAACTGTGCACATCGATCCCATCATGGTTCGGTTGCCTTTGTACATTCCATCATTTTGTTTGGCGGTACTTGAACTCTTTTATACTGATTGAATAAACTGGTTGAAACACGTTTTATTGCTTTCAACAACAACAACAACAAAAAACACGATTCCTAAATCAATATGCCGACTCCACATCAAACACAATAAAAGATTGTATATTTGCATTAGAGCACAACACAAAACACATACAATCATGTAGCCTAAAACATATTTTGGAAAACTAGTTAACATTAACACACTGACGTCGATGATGACAACAACAACAACAACAATAATAATAACAACAACAACAACAATAACAACAACAATAATAATAATAGTCTAATAAAACTTAGTTGCTACCATTTTACAAACATGTGTAAATTAATAGATTGAAGTAGTGGTTTTACACTAGTTTCAAACATTTGAATTTCATATATAATAATTATATACAACAACAACAACAACAAAATCGGTGTATTGTTCAGCTAGCCTCACATGCTGGAATCACAGCTTTGTCGTCTTGTAGATCCCATTAGGTTTTACAATGAACTGTTCAACACTGACAAGGGGCTCGGCTCGCTTACCGACATGAATGGCGTTACGGGTGCTCCCGGTTTGAAAGAGGTCACCGAAGTTAGAAGTAATTTTCCAGAAACATGGCTGTGGTCTAGAAAATCTGTTGGGTAATTTTACCTTACAGTTGCCCCACTTCAGCAGTTTTTAGCGTCGTTCTAAACAAGCCTCCAAGCTTGCCGCCAGCTTCACTGTCTTTCATATATGCTAGTGTGTTACACACCTTTTGTTGCCGTCACTATTTTTCACAAGTCTGACATCGTTGGACTAAATGTAACAGGATCGGAAAACCACAATTTATTTAAAACCCTTCATCACATTGTAAAACTGACCTTTCAGATCATTGTTCTATTTAATGACCAAAATAACCTAAAGGACCATACATTTGCTGTATATTACCATCTACGTAGCCAGGTTAATTTTATTTCGTGTATTAACATAATTATAATTCATAAATAATTGAAAACAATAACGTTCATTAAGATTACTATGGGTTTTTTGTACAAGACTTCCATCAATGGCGGTGTATTATATAGAGGATTTGTCACGAGTATTTTAATGTAGAAAATATCAACCAAGTGTTAGTTAATCAGTATTTATCGAGGATCTGCGGAGACAAATACCGATTAACGTCACGAGGTTGATATTTTACATATTAAAAAACACTAGTAGCGAATTCTATTTATCCTATAACACTTGTAATGCAACATTTAAAATTAATTGTTTGGTATACTAAGTCAAAAGGAACTGTCAACTGGCGAAAACAAAAGTATGACGTCATGATTTTAACTAATTCTTACTGACATGTTACGTTAAGCTGTACATATCATGTACAACCGATTAGCAGTTTACTAATTTGCATACCATTATCACACGATTAGATATATTAAAATATCACATGGGTTTATGACATGGATATCTTGCGGAAGTTATAGGATAAAACATTATGGTCAATATTTAAAGAAACGGAGAAATGCAAATGTGTCACGTTAAGCCTTTAAAGCCTATCGTAACCGAACGCAACCAATAGGCCCCTGTCATCGATAACACGAGAAACTGATTTGGTCACGCCGCTTTCGTGCTGTTAGAATACAGCGTTAGTACAGGAAATAAAACGTACAAACCACAGTCTCCGGACAATCGTGCTTGAATAATTTATTACAACAATTAAACGGACGCATGATTTTATATAACGGACAGTTCTTGGCATTAGTGTAATTCTATTTCATACAAACCAATAGATGAATAAAGGTAACAGGAGTTTTTGAAGATTATTCAAGTAGCCGTTGGAACAAATATATAACCTATATTTTGAAACACTATAACTAGTTTTGGATTATAAAATAGTATTGCATTTTGTCATGTGGATTCCGACTGAGATTTTCATACATATTTTAGTGCCACCGATATTAGAAGCTATGCTGCCAATGGCGGCTTTTGGGGGAGGCATTGCATCAAGCTCAATTAAAAACCTCGGTGGTACATCGGGCAGCCTAAAGGAGGTAGAGAGAGTCCGGACGAACTTTCCTGAAACTTGGCTGTGGTCAAACAAAACAGTCGGGTAACTAAAGAGTTCGGCAAACAGTGACACTTCCCAGCAGTCGCCTTCTGCTTTCGCTTATTGTGTAACACTGCCCTTTCTTAACTTCAGGTAATGTTGTACCAAATCACGTGACTGGCATTAACAACTATATTATCTGTCAGTGGATCATGCAGTGTCGAAATGACCTTGACCTTGGTAATAATAACTATATATTGCCAAGAATTTAGATTCAGTGGAAAATTCCACTGAAGAAGAGTTCAGTTTTGGTTTGTAATTTATATTTTAAAAAAAAAGATTTGAGTAAGATCTTTATGTATGTTAACTTGCTTAATATTTAAGGACACTTTTACATTTGTCTGAATTATACAGCAGATTTTGCTAACTGACTTATGTGCCTTGAAGTATAATGATGTTTTTCTTCATAGCTAAAGCTGCACTCTTAAATATTACCAGCTAAATAATATCACTAATTGCATATTGTAAGAATGCAATCATAATGAATAGTATATTCATCTCAGTTTTATAATAATGCATCAAAATAGATGTCTGCTTAAATATGTTGTTATAACATTTTAAATACTAATTCAGTAATAAATGTAATAAATCTGGAAGATAGTTTCACATGTTACTTTTGTTTAAAATCTTCAGTTGAAGTGTTCTATGGCTGGAATATTGATAGGAATATAGATGATACTCAGTGGATTTTAGAGCCCACAGATGAAAATTGGGGTGACTGGTGGATTTTCCAAAATTGCAACCAGTGATTTGATGACATACATACTCAACATAAAGAAATCTCTTGCACAGTTTATGTATACAGCATTCAATGGTGATGTCATAAGAGAACAGTCATATTGATTTTAAATTCCTTACACATTTCATATTATGTAGTGTTATATTTATATGATAGACCCTTAAATTTCCAAAACCCAGGAGGGTCACCCAAATCCATGATCTTCACTGGAGGTATATAAAAGATATTAGTGATCTGACTGTGCATATTGTTACTTTACATATGGCTGATGACAAACACCTTAAGTGGCTGTAAATGTCTTTTTGGAAATTATTTTGAAAATACTATTTTTAAAAAAATCCACTTTGCAGTTGTTTGTAATTTTGCACCTGAAAACTTGACCTATGAGGTATACATTGTATGAGGTTGCATTGTAGCAACAATATTTTTTAGGAAGCTGTTAGTTTACATGAGAATACATCAGCTCATGATGGTCATAAATACACATGATTGGACACTTTTTGAAACATGTTTATTTTCTCTGTAGGTAATACTGTACCAAATCACATGACTGGCAGGTCAAAGTTGAAGGTGTACTGTCAAAATTATAAGGATAAAATGAATGGGAGGGACAACCCTCTTTGTGGGTATACTGCTCTGGCAGCCTGATATGTTGCTTCTGTTACCTTTATTAAGAAACATTAACATTACAGCCAATGTAATTTCATTTGGTCTAATCACACCTTCATCAATTTGATCACAGGTTGTGTTCAAATTTGTCACCAAAATCACATTGCATTGTTCTTGTATGCATTTCTTATAAAACTGAATCAAATGGTCTTCCAGTTTGGGTAATTTTACAAACCAGAGGCCTTTCATATGATCAGATGAATGGCTTTTTCAAAAAATATAATATTATTCAGAAATTTCTCAAGCAGTTCTGGCACTGCAGTCTTTGTTGTATACATATCTTCTTCAAGGAGCAGGACATGGCTCAAAGGTAGAACGTTTGCCATCATTCCAGCCAGTGCTATGTGTTGTGTAAATCAAAGGTTGTGCTATGTGCTATCTTGTTGTTAGTTAAATAATCTCTTGCTGGTGGCAGCATGTTTCTTTTATCACCATCATAATGGATGTCACATGTAAATGTGTTGAGTGTATCATTAAAAAAATACCCTGTCTCTATCTCCTGTTTTATTTTCATCAATAATATCCTGTAATTTATGTGGTGTTTCTGCTTATTCCACTGTTGACCCCATGTTGTTATATTTTTATGATATTATTGATAAATTTATTAATAAAAATTAAAAAATAAAATAATAGATAATGAAAATAAAAGGAAGTGTTATTTAAACATTGCATTCACATTTCTTGGTGTGTAAGATATTTGTCATGTTTCTTGCCATGTTCTGATTGGTTATTGCCATTAGAGATGAGATCATTAGAGAAAATGATATTACACACATGATGACTGTAAATATACACGTTGTGTCCAAAATGTAGCTTTCCAAATTATAAAAAAATAAAATAACAACAATCATAATAGTGGTGTTTTGTTTGTTTTTGTTTTTTTAATAATAGTGAAAAAAGAAATCTAGAACGGGTTTACAAGCAGTATACAATCAGAATATTAATTACCATAGTTTGGCTTTAGTTAATCATCGGGTAAACATACCTGGCCTAGTGCTTCATAAAGTTCATACTTTAATGCAGTTTGAACTTTGTTCCCATAACATTAACGTTTTGACGTTAAAAAAAAAAAAAGAGACCCAACATTGATAAACACAGGCACTGGTACCTTGTGCTGGTTCCAGTCACCAAGAAATTAATATTTACAAATTCAAACTATATTTGTTGGTAACTTTTCTCACTAAATCTTTATGTAGATTAACCATCAAATGTTTTGTGGGTGTTTTTTCAAAACTTAAAAAAAACCACCCAACAAATAGTGTATTGCCTCCAGTTCATTTAAATGTGTTACGGAATACTTTTAAACTTCTGAGTTACCATACAACTATAGTGCTGTTCTTGTTTGTTGTCTTGGCAAGTAATCATTTCGAATTTGTACAGCTGTACCTGTATTAAGTTTGATGCTTTTAAAGCAGTGTTTTACATGCTGCATTTTTTTTTTTTTTTTTTATGTAAATAAAATATGACCCATAAAAGGGAAATCAAAACAGATTGATTACATGTCTACAGAATTTTGTAAAACAGGTCCTAGGATTTCAAAAATCATGGGAAACATGGTTTTGGGCCCCACGCTCTGTGATCATGGAAACCCATTAAAAACTATTTTGGATGTAAAACTTTGGTTCCTAGGTTTTGCAAACACGTTATCATTTCTTTGAAATCTCAGGACCTGTTAAAACAATGATTAATTTTTTTAATTACATATGAAAATAAAAACAAACTCATAAAACTGAATGTTCTTTTCATTATTTATTGATCAACTGAGACATTCTAGTGGATTTATTTTTATCCACAAAAACATGCATAAAGCAGATCCTCCAGTTTTCTCAGAATAAAACAAACTTGCACATGGCTGGTCATCCAAAACAATTCCACAAAGACCTATTAGGGGAAAATCAAAGATTAATCACTGACAATCCTCCTCATCCATATTAGAAAAACTAAAATTCAGGAAAATACAACAGAGGAAACTACCAGTATTATGAGCTTCGTGTAGTACTGATTCTGAATTTTCTGTACCTGAATAGTATATGTGATACTTCAACTGCCTTTATGTAAAGTTTCTGTGCCAGTGTTGTTAATATCATAGTTAAGAATTTTACTGTGGAACTTTGTAATTACTAGTATTTCGTGGAAACATGACATATAATGTTTAAGTAGAGAAGAATTTACTCTCCATACATTATCCCCAATTGATAAAAGTAACATTCTGTTCATAATATTTATAACAATTTATATGAACTATCATTTTAACTTTAAAAACAACCATAATAATAATAATAATATATTGAAAGGAAAGTGGTTCTATATTTAAAATATATGAAACTAAATCTTACATGGGTGATTTCACAACCAAATGGAAATGATTTTCAATATAATTTTCTAACATCCATGACGCGTTGGTACTGAACACGGCTAAAGAGGTCGAGATAAACAGTAAGCCATGTAGGACGATCCTAAAACAAATAACCTAATACAATTGGCTTATGGATTTCAACATTAACTCATTTTCTTACTGTGCCTCTTTCTGACCACAGAATTGTAGCATGAATTTGAACCATGTTGACTATATGACAATACTCATTGTACACTTGTGGAGTCTTTAAAATTCAGGGTCCAGATTTTTTAATGCTATCCTAGTGATACAATATCATAAAACTGTCTTAAATGATGATACAATAAAGTACTTTTTGTTATTTAGCAACACACTCAACACATTTTTATTAATGGTTAGATCAGCACAAGCAGTTTTTTATATGAGAAAATTCCCTGGTGGCTGACTGACAGGGATCGATCACAGATCAACCGCATGACAGGTGGGCGTCTTTACTATCAAGGTGCCCTGTCATAAATGATGTTACACACTGTGAGGTCATTAAATACAGCTTAATAATACTGCACCATTAAGACAGCATCAAATATCTTGGGTTCGGGTTATTACACATGCTCATTAGGATGGAGAAAATTGGCTATTTTATAAATATATTTCTAGGAAATATGACATTCTAATTGCTGATGCCAATATAATCGTATTAGACAAGCTTGTTATAATGTGTTCTGCAACAAGATTCAGTTTTGTAATACCAGTCAGAGTCACAAATTCTATATAGCAAGAATATCTCTTTATCACTGAGACATGCGGATTTCATCAGAAATTCCGTGAACAAGACTTCTTATTAATATAAGCATATTATCAAACTATTTACAGTAGTAATATGTACAATATACATACATACATACATACATTATATATAGTTTATACCACATACTGTAACAGTAGCAGTAAGTTACATCAATTAAATAAATCTGAAAACACAAATCATCTATATATTTGCACATGCACAAGTGGACTTTAAAAAATATTTTCACTTACAAAAGGATTGTCCAATATAATCACAATTACAGGTAAACACAGGCCTATACAGCAGTTACAACAAACAGCATGTGACATCTTCTTGTCAATTTTTAATAATTTTAACATTAACATTGTTATACATCTAAATTAATACACCCATGCAAAATACAATTTACTTATAACAGTTTTGAAATCCCTTTAATACATTTTTTAAACAATCTAGTTGACATAATCCATGACCATAATAGCTGCATTTATTTGTATCATGAAAACCAGTATGAATAATATAAAATGTTATAGTTTATTGATGAATAGATTAACACCACTTAAACATGAAACCATCAGCTAATGACAGCAGTTATGGCATCATATGTTCCAAATTTATAAATATTAATTTATCAAACATTATTCCATCTACACAGGGCAACATATTGGAATGAAGTATTATTAATTTTATTAAAATGTTGTTAACCTATAAAATACTGAGACAGATTATAAGCATTATTAGGTTAAAATCCCTAAAGCCATTTAATAAAATTGCATTTAACAAAACTACTTGAAAAAAAGAAAGAAATTTTTTTAATAAATTTTTTACATATTTTAGTTATTTAAAAACAGTTATCAGTATGGTAATATTAAGTACAATGCATACATGGATTTCATAAAAGGTGGTTTGAATTTTAGTTATATCCCACCCTCAACCCTTAAGCAATAAATAATAATAATAATAATAATAATAATAATAATAATAATAATATGATTAAAAAATAATAATAATAAATTATTTTTTGTTATTTTTTAAACTGCAAATATCATCCCACAATCAAAATGTAACATTTTAAATATATTTGATATGGAAGACATAAAAATCATTAAAATTTGGCTCTTTAGGTTACAAACAAAAAGAGAAGACTTAAATGAATCCATGTACAAACAGTTAAGTTCAGTAAAAAGTAACCTAAACTGTATTTTAAATATTCAGTTTTCAGAGAGAACAATGTGATTATCTAAAACAATATAATTTTAACACAAAAAAACCCAAAACATAATATATATAAAGTATACATAATAAAACAGAACTACTGTAGCACATTCATAAAGATAAGCTGTGGTACTGAAAATGGCTGAAGTGAAAAAAATAAAACATACATGTAATATGTGTACAGTATTTAATTTTGAAGTAAATGGCAGCATAATACCCGTTTCCCATGTTAACTTTTTATTATACACCCAATAACCGATGTATGCTTTTTGTGCTGGAGTATACTTAAACATTTCTGCTAGCTTCTCAGTGATGGAAATAGTGAATCAATCAGGAAAAAGGAAATAAGATTGTCGGTCAATCAAAGAAGCAAAAACTAAAATACTGAATAATCACAATGAGAACAAAATATGAAATGCTCAGCCAGAGAAAGACTTAAACTGCAGCAAACATGCAGTGGGACATAAAAGGAAATGATATACCAACATCTTACGCAATCAAAAAATAAGTTCTGGATTTTCAAATGTGGGACAAAATGGAGAAATTGATACCCATTCTACCATGAGCATCAACCACTGTTAAAAATATTGCACAATACGTTGTTTTGTTGATCATAAAACTAAACAATCTGTTGTATATTGGCACACTAAACATCTTGGAAGGACTTGCTATATATGTTATTGTAAAATATATATCACATATCTTAATATTATCCACCTCACACAGCCCTAAATATGCAAAAGAATCTCCACCGTATAGCTGAAATTTGTGTATGCATCAAGGCAGCTTTTAAACATTGTTCTACTTGATGCAGATGATATGATTGAGAAACCTTTTAAATCTGCTTTAAAATATTTAAATTATCCTGAACAAGACTCCTACTGACAACAAGTCTATCTTTTAAGCAATGTATCTTAGATGACACCATAAACTGATAATCAATGAAGGCGTGCCACACCATAAAGTTGACCCTTGCCGATTACATTTATGAACATAGCCATGTCACTGGGATTCCATGCTGGCAGTCCATGGCGCAGCAGTGACTGGTGAAATCAAATATTTTAATATCTGCCGGCATCAGTAACTGGCATTCTCGACTGTAGCCTTCAGAGCAGGATGTGTTCACCTTAAAGATCACCAGAACAGATGATAATGGTTCCTATGATAACTCAAACAACATACTGCAAATTCACAGCACAAAAGGGGGATTTTTTTTCCATACTTTGGATATTTTAAAGACAAGATTCTATAAATAAACTTAACATGACCCACTACAAAATTTAAAATCACAAACTGGGACTTTAACTATGGAGTACACAGTGGATGTTTCTAATAGAGATTTTATCCATGGCATTAATGATTGAAATATCCCTTCAAAGAAATATTCACAAAATAGTGATTCAATCTATGGCATTATTATATAATAGATTTTTACTGAAAATAAAATTTACCATTCCCAGAACTAACAGTCACAAAATAGTGATTCAAACTATGGTGTTATTACACATTACACCCATCACAGAAATAAAAAGCACAAGAAAAGGATTCAAGCTATGGAGTTATTATACAAGGGATGTTTTAGCACAAAGTGAAGATCTTAACTACAGCTATACATATGTTAATTATTTTTGTAACACAAAATAAGGTTCTTTGTATATTTCATTATGGTTCTTCACAATATTGTTACATACGGATGTTTTAACACAGAATCGAGCACGTCACAGACTGGGGTTAGTTTCCATTGACCCCCGGGGGCTGCTGAGGCACAAGGGACGTGAAGAAGGTGGACACAAAACACCAGAAGACGGCCAGCGCACCTGGCTTGTCAGGTTCTCGCCCTGGCACCGGCGGTGATGTGTTGCTGACAGTCTCACTTTCAGTGGACTCTGACGTGACTTCAGTGCTAGCCTCACTCTCCTGAAACACAGAACAAGAACACTGTGAGCTGTCACAGCACTGTTACCAATATTCATATGTATTACTGTTACTAATCTGATATAACAGTCATGTGAGCTGTCACAGCACTAGTTACCAATATTCATATGTATTATTGTT
>JAUTBW010059981.1:0-10811 GCA_032361425.1 Peltospira smaragdina
AAAAAAAATAAAAAAAAAAAAAAAAAAAAAAAAAAAAAAAAAAAAAAAAAAAAAAAAAAAAAAAAAAAAAACAACTTTAAAACTGATACAATTTTAAGAAATAATATTTAAAATCCACCATGCTGAAAACAAATATATTATCTAATATAAAAATGCCAAATTAAATATATGCAGTCAATTAAAGCAATATGCCAAATAAAAGGTGCACATTTCATGTTTAAAATAATTTAAAAGCAGAATATATTGTAAGATAACAAATTAAATATTTTTAGAAAAATATTTCAAGACAGCATGCAAAATTATATTAAATATATGAATTTTGGTTTAACAAAAGAAAATATCTTATATTTCAAAATAAGAAAATCTTAATCATTTACGAAAACAAAAGGAAAATTCATTAACTAGCAAATCATGTGTTAATCTGAGTTTCTGATAAATTACAGAACTGTCACATGTTGTGTAGAAATATTTCAAGCTATTTGGTAACAAAGATATCAGTACTGCTTAAATTATTTTGAACAAATTTAACTTAAAACCTTTGGGATCTGGTACAAACCAGATTTGATAAACATTGTTTTAATTATTCAGCTTTGTTTGAATTTTTGTTTTTCAGCTATTGAAACATGATGTTCTAGTTATTTATCTATAAAAATAATATGAATTACACAGCTGTTAATAAGAAAATGATAATGTAGTATTCTAACATCTGTTTCAAATCTGAATTTTTATTTATTTATTCAGTTAGGAGCTAGCATTAAACTAAATTCAGGTTGATTTGAATGCTGTCTTCTAAGTCACAGCTTTCTGCTTATTCACTGCAGATTATCAATATGCTGTAACATCAGCTTTATGTTTACTTGCTTAATCTCCAAGAATGCACTGTCAAATCCCAACAACTAGAATGTAAAGTCTCCTGAATTTCAACATAGTCCAATAACCACTCTGTGAAGTGCCAACAACTACACTGTCATCTGCACAGTCAGTCATTTTCTGTTTGCACTTGGGTATTAGACACAGAATACTTGAGTTTAACTTCAAACAAACAAGGTAAGCACAGTTCTAAGGTGCTGGGCTTTATAATAAGTTGAGAGAATTTTTGAATGAATGTTGTTGGGCAACCAATGACTCTTCAAGTCTTGAGATAGGTGTGAACTAAATCTGATAAATAAACCTTTAAAACTTGCTGCTGACATCTTCCAAAGAGTGTAAATATACTGTGCTTTGCCTCTGTGTCAAGCCAACTGAGATCTCTCTAAGACTCTAGAATTATCAAGTGCTTGAATCTAAGGTAAGTTAAGTAAACTGCCAGTTAACCCAATAAATGCTATTCTTATAGAAGTCATTCAGGCATATTTAATTCATTTTAAATTTATTGTGAATAAATAATTTAAAGATGAAGAGAACATGAACACATGAAATATCAGCTTGCAATTCAGTTTAAATTCTCTAAGTCTTCCATTACAAAGTAAATTTACTGGGTATTACCCTTTTGTGAAGCCACCCATTCTTCCTCTAAAACTCTGGCTTTAGGAAGTATGCAATGTATGTAAGTTAGGTGAATTGCCAGTTACAAAAGCCAGAATCCTAATCTTAGATGGGTTTGTTATTGACAGTTCTATTTTGTCATTTAAAATGTAATTTCAAAGGTATTTAACCATAAAATATATTAACCTAGCATGTAAGTAGTAGCTCATGAATTAGTAAAACATTTACACTAGGCTTAGACCTTAAACATAGCCGAATGTAATTTTGACGCTACCATGGTATAACATCTTAAAGCTGGTTTGGACAATGAAATAAAGTTTGGTTGCTATCTGCTTTGGAAGTCATTGCAATATTATACAATTTAAAACTGCATTATAATATACACTGGCAATGGCAGAAAATACAAAGTGGAATTATAAAAATTTAAAATTAAAGAATTTTTTATGCTTAAAATAATATGAAATAAATATCCAAGACTAAACTGAAAATAATTTACCCAGCAAAATATTACTGGAAACTAGCATGCTGATTTATCTTATTCTTATCTACTGTAACATTTTCGGCGTAACATGTAAGGCAAAATAATAACTTAAAAGTTTTAATGATTAAAAGCTACATGTTACATAACAGTGATAATTTTATGGCTTTATAAAACAAATACAAATACTTTAAAAATCTATTTGTAACAAATATAAAACCTAACTTTTTTCTAAAAATGCTAGCTAGTTTTGATTGTCAAGTTGAACACAACAAAACTCAAAAGTTAAATGGTTTACGTTCATTCTCTTCCCCACACTAATCTAGTATTCAAACAACTACACTGACAATAAGCATTCATATTTTATTTGTTAAGCAGTTCTAATTATCTCAATAATTTTACCAAATATCTTAATGAACTGGTAAAGTAGATGATTTATACAATCTTGTATTGTAACCTTTCTTATTTTCTCTCTAATATATTACAATTGAAACACTGGGTAATAATGTATGTGTACTCTGATCTCTGTGTGTATGTATATATAAACACTATCATAAGCTGTAATTTCATTAATTAATTTGTCATTATGAAATACAGAACAAGGATTTTATTCAGTAATATATTACACACAAGAATCCATTAAAAACAAATAAGGACATTCCTATCATTTCAGGCTAATTTCAGTGTTCATAAAAAGCGACAAAACCCAAATTAAAAAATCTGGGAATATTTCTATTAGGAAAATTTTGTTTAACAATTCATATTTGTTAAGATGAACTGCATTTATGGCACTTTATGGTTAACAGGTAATTTTACTCACTAATAACTACCTAGTCCTACTTCTCAAGTTTATATACTAGGTTAGGTTGAATACTGCTGATTTTAACATTTGAAATGCAATTATTTAAATATATCATTATTTTAAGTCAATGGATGTGCCATTTTATTTACCTACAGTATAATACTTGTGTTTAACCATTTATTTCTGTTGAGGTAGATTACATACACACAGAAATGTATATATAAAAAAGAGAATATAAAATGTTGTTTTAAATTCTTTGCTATCTGGAACAAAAGGGTTAACCTGCTTGTAAACAAAGGCTCCTGTGTGTTCTCATCATCTACAGAACACTGTTTAATAATGGATGAAATGGTGGATGAATGAATCTATATGTTCACCTATACATATACAGAGGTCTTTATATGAAGATTTTTGCACAATATTAACACTGTACCACATTGTTCACAGGACTATAGATGTTGGTATGACATCATAGATATTAGTGTGACACCATATATGGTCATTATATCATTGTGAATGTCAGTATGACATCACAAATGCAAATGACATCAAAGATGGTGATATAAAGTAATGGATGCCAATGACATCACAGAATGCCAACATGACATCATGAACGATAGTATGACATCACAGGATGCCAGTATGACATCACAGGATGCCAGTATGACATTATGAATGCCAGTATGATATCATGAATGCCAGTATGACATCATGAATGATAGTATGACATCACAGGATGCCAGTATGACATCATGAATGCAATACAGTGAGAAGCAGTGGAAGCAGGGTTCTCAAGGTGTAGTCCGTGTAGCTTATTTATATTTCACTGGAAATTCCTCATGACAGATACATTTCCTATAAAGTTGTTCTTCACACAACCCACACTAAAACATATGTCAAAGGTGATACAGTTGCAGTGACTTCCTTCAAACTACGGTCGATTTCAAACAAAGTAGATATGATACAAGATCAACATAACTTGTATATTAGCACATTTAAAAGTATAGTTAAGTATAACCTTACAGGTTGTTAACAATTCATTCATGTTATTACGTACCAATATTGGACAAAAATGAGATTCCACTAGTACCAGCGGTATTGGTTTAAAATGCATTAATATCGTATGCATGGGGACTGACATCAAACTAACAACACATCATATACTCATACAACTCTGTGGTATGACCACTGTAACTTAATACTAAATAATTTTTTTAAAACAGAAAATTAACGCTAACTGGTTGTGAAGAATCAAATATAGGAAATGTATGTGTCATGATAACTCCTCATAGAACTATGTTTATCACAAATATATATATTTATATATATGTATATGTATATATAATCTATTTCATTGTCGTAAGTACATCTGTCCTGGTTTTTAAATAACATGCTTTGTGTCACAACGTGCTGCAATGGTTGGGAGAAAGATTTAGATGACAAACTGTAGAAAAGGCCTGGCTAAACATAACAGGAACAACAACAACACTTGATAACACTGACATTTTAGTGGAAATCTTTAGTTCAATAATCAAAATCTGTCCTGAAACTGGTTTTATTGAAATTATTTTGCTGGAATGGTATAAATCCGCAATAGATATTGATAAGGGTAATTGACATATTTACATGGTTTTTAAAGATTTTAATACAATTTTATTACAAACAGCACCACTGATACATATATTCTGTGTAATCAAATAATATGCTTAGAAAATGTTATCTCTAAGAATGTTTAGTTTATTCCTATAAGGAAAACACAATATCTACAGTATATATAAACAATCACTAATTACTTCAAATCAAATATTAAATTTTTAAATCCAAAAAATCTGATATAGCAAATTAAAAAATATTGAATTTTAATAAATTGCCAAAATTAACAATTATGACTAATACAATTCAGTCACAGTTACTCCTAGTGTTAATTTCTGTTAATGTTTTACTCCCAGCCTCTCTATTTGGCACTTTTAGTGCTGTTTGTAATTCTTTAACGGACAAAAATATTTAAAAAAAAGAAACAAAGAAAATCCAAGAACATCACAACAGATGGTTTCTCCCAGGTTTCATCATAGTAGTACTGCAGGCACTAGTTTGGTCACATTTCAAGTGGTGACATTCTGGTGAAGTGAGTCTCCAAACATTTACGATACTCGGGCACAGTCGGCAATTCGCAGCACTTGAAACGTTCTGAATAAAAATACTGATATACGAACATTTTGAACCATAAACAAATTGTATTTTTCAGACTTCTTGTACACACAGTTTTACTGTTTGGATGGAGTTTGTTTTTGGGAATCCATCCTTTATCCCCAGTGGTTGTTTAACCATATATATATAAAGTGCTATGTCCACCAGAAAGCAACAGATACTGTAAAGAAGCAACATTCTTTCTCAACCATATACAAAAATAATCACGTCTTGATACACTCAGAAAAATCAAGGTTTCCCTTTGATATACAACAAATCTTTGGTTCCTTTTTTTGTTCTGTTCTGTCTTGTTAGAAATAAATCCACATTTGAAAGAAACACACTTTTATCCAGCCTCCATGAAGACTTAGAACTGTCCGGCCATATGAAAGCCATGCCCCTCTCCACCAATGACCAACTAGATGAAAACTCACAAAATGAATGACAGTATTATGCTATTCACACTTGCACACTGTGAGAACCAGTTTATAGGTAGTCAGCGTATAGTGTCACATGAACATTAATTTCCGTCTGTGGCCAGCCTAAATAGAGATCTGCTTCACATGAATATTAATTGCCATATATAGCCAGCCTAAACAGAGATCTGTTTCACATGAATATTAATTGCCATATATAGCCAGCCTAGATTTCTCCTTCACACAATAATTAATTTCTGTCTATAGCCGTCCAAATAGAGATCTTCATCACACAAATATTAATTTCCGTCTGGCCATCTCAAAGATTTTCACCACATGAATATTAATTTGTCTATAGCCAGCCAAAATAGAGATCTGTGTTACATGAACATTAATTTCCATCAGTTGTCTGCTTAAGTAGATATCTGTGTCACGTGAACACTTGACTGTGAACAGCTGTTAGGCACTGGCGGGCGGGAGGAGAGCTTGGGCAGGTCCATGAACAGTTTGGTCCCCTCGTGGAAGTCGAGGATTTTGTCCATGTTGTGGGAGAGTTCATCTTTCTGGTGGCTCAGGTACGGGGATGACCTGAGCGGCGAGTTGCGACAAATGTCTGAACTGTTGCCGTGGAAACTGTCATTGCGGGACACAGGGGCGGGGCTGTCTGCCGCAGAGTCGCTGTCGATTCCCGAGCGCAGTGAGTCACTGCAGACATCGTCATCGTCGTCGTCATCATCCATGTCCTCCCCGTCAGTGCTACCCGTAGCATCACCGCCGGCGCCGCGCTTGTAGCGAACACACTTCTTCTTCCTTCTGAACGGCAAAAGAAAAACAGTGAATTAAACACAGGACAATATGGTACTTTTACTACCAATAATACATTTTATTTGTTTGTTTTATTTAGTGATGCATTCAAGATATTTTTTAGATATATAAGAATAGGAATTTTGTTTTAAAATTATTATAAAAATGCCTAGTGGTTCATAACAGGAATCAATCTCAGATCAATTGCATGCCAAGCAGGTGCCCTACTACTATTTTAATTTAATTTTTAACAAACTACTACTACTAGTATTTTATTTTTAAAAATAATTTATTTAACAACCTACTACTACTACCAGTACTACTACTACTACTACTACTGCTGCTGCTGCTGCTGCTGCTGCTGCTGCTGCTTTTAAAAACAAATAAAATAAAATACTCTGACTACTACAGTACAACTATTTTTATTTTTTTATGTAACAATGCACTTAAAACATATTAATTGTTATATCACGATTGGAAAATATTTTAATTTGAAAAATCGCTAGTAGCTTATTGTTTTGGTTCTTTTTACTGACCAAATTCTCATTACGATTTGACAGTACTAAAAACATGCATCCCCAAATTTCAACAGACCTATACTTTTTGACTGCATCTAATCGTATGTAAGAAAAAATACAGGCCAATTTAAAAATTACTGAAGGATTCACAGATTCTAAATGGCTTCCAAGTAGTCTAGAACATCAGTTTCTTTGAATTTGTTTAATGCTTTCAAGAGGAATGCTTTATGCTTACGCCAATTTTGTAATTAAGACTAGTCCCATCAGAATTATCAACCATCTGATGATTATTTGAAAACATCCCAAACGTTTCATCGGATTAGATAAATGCATTACATACAATGCAATTTTAGCCAATAAGGCTATCAAATAAAGTGTCTAAGCTAACAAAGCACAAAATAATGCAAGTCTATTATTTACAAACACTCAGCAAACAACTATAAAAGTATAAACATAGAAGTTATGCTGAAATAAGAGATAATGGATTTTAAAACTTTTTTGTTTTATTTTCATTTTTTCTTCCCACCCCCCCTTTTTTGGTGGTAGGGGTTAGGGATGGTGGTAGAGGGTAAAAAAACATTTATCAGAAAAAAAAAACACAATAGTATCATTTAAAAAACTAACAGTGTGTATTACCGTGTATCCTTAATGCAGCAATTGACAACAATACACATATTTCGAGCACACAAAAAATACACTTCCATGCACCAAGTGTAAAATATATGGAGATAAATGAAAAATAAACACTCTGCAAAAATCCATTCTACTTAACATGAATGCAAAGACTAATGATTCAACTGCAGCTTTAACTCTAGTAAAAAGATATGAAATGAAATTTAAGATTATATATATAATGGTTATGTATATGAAAAAGAAAGTTGGTAATTTTTTAATGAATTTATACAGTGAGTCATATAGATACCATGTTTACTACTAATTCTATAATTCAATTTTTTTTTTTTTACCCAGTAATGGAAACCTGACTTGTATCAATTTGGTGGCATAAATAACAGGTAGATATTGCTTTATTTTACATAACTGTTTTTATTTTAATTCTTCACAAATACTGCTATTATATGTATTACAGTACTTTAATAACAAATATAATAATTATATATAAATGCATGCAGTACATGTTTTTGTTGACATGCAGCAAAACAAAAAAGATAAATATAAATATTCAAAGCAAGCAGATGGACAAATAATATATAAATAGCAAGCAATATGTAAATACACAGGCACATCTAGAGCAAAACATGGAGGTCTGTTGCAGAATAATACAGCATATCTAGTACAAGAGAAATCCTGCAGGATTAGAGGATAAAAGGATGAAGTATTAAGTTCTAATATACACAAGATGCATTCACGGTGCATATCTGTAAATGCAAGTCACTTAGTCAGTGGAAATATCTGAAACAGAACAAAAGCAATGGTGTGAAAAAGTTGATGGTTCTACATTGGAGAATACAAAAACAAAATGTGCTGCAGAGATACAGGATTTGTCTTGGTAAATCACAATCATGGGATGCATCTTTCATGCACAGAACTTGCTGTGGATCAGACAACTCTGCTAACCAATGAAAAAGCAGCTACAAACCACACTGACCAATGAAAAGCAGCTAACAACTGCCACAACCAATGAAAAAGCAGCTAACTGTGATGACCAGTTAACAATAAACACCAATTATTATTTGTGATGCAGGCAGCATTCATGCAATATGACTGATACTGGGATTTGAAGGATGGGATTAAATACCAAATTTGAGTGGAGACTGTTCTTTGAGTAAGATAAACAAGATGGTAAAATGGATTAAACCAATAAATGAGCAATGATGTACTCTTCAGAAATTGACCAATCAGCACAATTGGTCTGGAAGTCATCCAGCCAATTGAATCATCTATCACAGAAAGGGTTTTCAAAACCAATCAGCAGTGACGTTACAAACTGGAGGAGACTGAAGATAAAACAAATCATGCCAGGCACTTTAATAAAGGTATTACAACAAGCTATAATATATAAAGCAGCTACAACACAAAGCAATTGATTACGTTGTCTCAAGCAGGCAGGGGGGTCACGATTCAAAGCAGAGTATACGACAAGCACTTGGCTAATGGATTTTTCCACACAACAACCATAACAGCTGAACAGTCCCAGACCGTGGGCATAGTGCATGCAACAAAAGCCACATCATCACAAGCATCTTGGCCAAATGGTTGCATGTTTTTTTGTTTGTATTTTGGGGGGGGATGGAGTTCGTTAGCATGCTTCTCGAAAGATACCTTACTATCATAAGTTGGTGGTGTTTTTCGTTTCTAAATCAGCAGAGCTCTCTACAAGTTGACACTTTGACTCATGCAGTGATCTGAAAAGAGATAAGAGGCCATTGCAGAATCGGTTCTTGCACAGCAATGGAGGTGGCCATATGATGGAGGGGGAGGAGAAACAATGGGTGAGACCAGTGGTCAGATGGAGTGAATGGTCACACTGTTATAGGTGGGGTATACGAGCCAGAGCCTGATTGTTAGCACCAGGGCCTGCCTGGAAAAGCAATCTGCAAAGAAAATGAGTAGATGTACTGAAGAAAAATAAATTGGTTAAATAGATCTTAGGTAATATTCCCTAGCTGAAACAATACTAAGGGAATATTCCCTAACTGAAACAATATCTAGGGAATATTCCCTAACTGAAACAATGTTAAGGGAATATTGCCTTCCTGTGACAACATTAAAGGAATATATCCAAGTGAAAGGGAACTTATTTTAAGAGTATTCCCTTACGAAAACAACCCAGGGAATAATCCCTGTGTTAAATCAACAGAAATAGGGAATATTCCTAGATTTAACAGAACTGAGGAAATATTCCCCAAGTTAAACAGGATTAAAGAAATATTCTGGGTAACAAAACTGTTTAAACAAATCTGAAGGAAATTTGTTGTGTTAAACAGAACTGAGGAATATTCCCTGAATAAACTTAACTATGGGAATATTCCATGGATTAAGCATGGCTATAGGCTGAGTTGGCATCAAATTCAACTAACAGTGATTGACAGACAAATTCATTTGTCTTGGTACTGTTGTTTGGAATACATAGCTAGTGTTAAAAAGTTTAAGTACAGGACTTTCTAAACCTCTCTGTTCACTGAAAACATGAAAGTTTGATGATGGTTTATTTCTTTTCTTTTGAAATGTTATCACAATAAATTTTTTACATTTGCAAGGAATAGCATATCTGATTTTAAGATCCATACTTGAAATGAAACCAGTCCATTTAATTTAGTTTTTACATGCAAATTCCTTTCATTTCATCAAATAAATTTCAAATGACAGTATCACATAGTTTTAAAACAGAATAATGTCACTGAATTGAAACCAGATATTTAAAATGTTGAATACATACTGCACTCAATAGCTATCTTTTTTCTTTAAATGTATACATTTTAAAAAGATAAAGTTTTTATTTATTTTTTATAATCAAATCACAAGTATAATGAATATAATCAGATATGTAGTTTTTATACGTTTTTAATTCTTTATTTAAAAAAAAAATAATAAAAAAAATAATGAGGCACTCAACATTTTTATTATTGGCTATATCAGCTTTTGAATTAATTTTAATTGGAAAAATTCCTAGTGGCTAACCAACTGGTATCGATTCTAGATCTACTGTCTGTCAGGCAGGTAGTTTCACCACTTATCAATGGCGCCCAATGAGAGAGGATGAGAGTCCTGTACTGACTTTATAACACTAGCTGGTGTTCACACAAGCGACCTACCTGCAAGGCTTGCACCACTGCGTCTGCTGCTCCATCCCGTACCGAGCCCGACATTTCTTCGCCTGCGTACACTCGCCTGCTGGAAAAATGCTCAGCACATTATTGTTGTATCAAACAATTTCAATTATTAATTAAGACAATTTTTAAATTTTAAAATTGACTCAAAATATATTCTGAAAAAAAGAAAAAGAAAAAAAAAAAAAACAGGAATAGAAAATCTATAAGTGTTCTGGGTATGCCATGACAGAACCAACCTGAAATAATAATAGTAAATAATAATAATAATAATGATAATGATAATGATAATGATAATAATAATAATAATAATAATAATAATAATAATAATAA
>JAUTBW010060092.1:0-10806 GCA_032361425.1 Peltospira smaragdina
AACCTATTGGGTAAACATCTACATAGTGTGTCGGTATGTAACATCTACATAGTGTGTCAGTATGTAACAAACCTATTAGGTAAACATCTACATATTGTGTCAGTATGTAACAAATCTATTGGGTAAGCATCTACAGTGTGTCGGTATGTAACAAACCTATTGGGTAAACATCTATATAGTGTGTCAGTATGTAACAAATCTATTGGGTAAGCATCTACAGTGTGTCGGTATGTAACAAATCTATTGGGTAAACATCTACAGTGTGTCGGTATGTAACAAACCTATTGGGTAAACATCTACAGTGTGTCGGTATGTAACAAACCTATTGGGTAAACATCTATATAGTGTGTCAGTATGTAACAAAGCTATTGGGTAAGCATGTACATAGTGTGTCAGTATGTAACTAAAAGATGGTAGAGTATCTACTTAGTATGCTATTATATGAAATATGGGAGTAGGTAAATGAGATATATGGTAAATCTGAGGACATCAAATTGAAATATGTTCAAGTGATTATATATTTAGTAATTAAATAGGTCATCACTCCGTGGCATTAATGGGTCTGTGATGAATAATTCTACTTAGCATGAAGTGGGATAAGAATATTTGCTTGTTTTGTGGTGGGTCACTGTATCAGTCTTTCTTGTTCCATCCAGTGCTCCACAACTGATGTATCAAAAATACCCATACTGCTAACGAGAAAGAATAGCCTATGTGACAGTAGTGGGTTCCTTAACCAAAATGTATTCGAGAGTGTCATTAAATAAAACATTTCACTCTTATACTCTCATTGTTTTTTCCTCTCTCTCTCTCCACACTGTCTTTCTCCCTTCTTTCTTCTCTCTCTGTGGTTTCAAGTCATGAAGTAAAAAAAAATTAAAAATTCTCAGTGCCTTACTCTTACACTAATTTATCTTCCCATCACTCTCATACTCTCTCCCCTTCCCTTTCTCTCATATACTTTCACATTCTCTCACACACTCTCTCTCTACAGGTGACGACATTGCGTGGATGAAGTTCAATGACAAGGGAGAGCTGTATGGCATCAACCCGGAGTCTGGATTCTTTGGCGTGGCGCCGGGAACCAACTTCAAGACGAACCCCAACGCCATGCTGACCTTCCAGAAAAACAGCATATTCACCAATGTGGCTGAGACTGCGGACGGCGGGTACTACTGGGAGGGGCTCGAGGATGAGGTTGATGAGGTACGTACCTCCTTTTCCAATTGGTGTAACAACAGCGGTGGTGACAAGGCCATATTATCTGCTATACAGATGGAGGTGGGGTACTACTGCGAGGGGCTGGAGGACAAAGACTATTCCAACCAAGACTCACAACTGGTGTAGCTACTGGTGTAGCTATCCCATCTTGTTGGATAGTTCATGTAAAAGAACCATTTCTTCTAATTGAAAAGAGTAGCCAATGTGGTGACAGGTTTCCTTTTTTCACTAATTGAATGGTCCTTAACTAATTCGCAAATAAGCAAGTTGGCCATTTCCATACAGTTGATATAAGATAGGCCGTTTGATAGTTCACATAAAAGATACGTTAATAAAAGATACATTGCAGCTAATTGAAAAGAGTAACTCATGTGGCAGTGTTTCCTTTCTCACCATTAGATTGGTCCTTAACCATATGACTGATGCCATTTTCTGAGTCTGTCCCAATCTGTCACGCTATTTCTCCTTCTGTCACTCACTCTCTCACTAAATTGTTGAGTATGTTTTTAAATAAACATTTCCTTCCCTCTACTGTATAATATTTTCTTTTCTTTGACAGCATATTGGAATCACTGACTGGCTTGGGAACGAGTGGAGGAGAGGAATGCATTCCAAAGCCGCCCACCCCAACTCGCGCTTCACTGCCCCTGCCAGCCAGTGCCCCATCATCCACCCCAAGTGGGAGGATCCAGACGGGGTTCCCATCTCTGCGATCATTTTTGGTGGACGCAGACCCACAGGTAAATATTCTCATGTTAAATAAACCATGTCTTTTTTTATGTATAATGATGTAGCCATAGATGAAATGTGTTGAATCTATTGTTAAATAAACTCCATCTCTGTCTCTGTGTTACAGGAGTGCCGCTGGTGGTGGAGTCGTTCAACTGGCAGCATGGAGTTCTGCTCGGAGCCTGCGTAAAGTCGGAGGCCACAGCCGCCGCCGAACACGTCGGTCAGTTGTCTCCCCTTACACAAACAGGGGGCTTGTTCATCTTGCAGAATGTAAACATAAATCTACATGTCATTGGTTGATGATGACAAAGAAGCTACTCTCTGCAATGAGAAATTTTTAATTTATGTTGCATATAGAATGTATATTTTTAAAATATTATAAGGCCCCAGGTTTTTTAATTTAAGTGCTGATAAATTGATATCACAAGATATGAGGAGGTATTCTTTTAGTGTTCATTCTAGCATGAAAAGTGAATGGGCGATTGGCTTACAGATGACAAAAACAGGAGAAAAAACAATATTAAAAAAGGAAAAAAATGATGAAAAAACTACAAACCCACACACCAACAATTTATCTTACAACTATGTTTTTACATATAGATTAGAATAACTACATAACATTTCAGATTCACCATTGTGTCCAGACATCACACTGAATTAGCTTTGAAATAGCCTAACTGTTTTCCGTTACTTTGCAAATAACCTCCTGCACTCCTGTTTCTTGTAATGATCAAAATCAAACTTGCCTAATGCAAATTTTACAATGCATTAAATTTTGTTTGACATAACAGCCAACTAAACCTGTCTATATAAATCATGTAAACACATTACGCATATTGGGTGAATTTTGTGCGCCGTTGACGTAATTTATTTTGGTGCATTCATGAAAAAATAGCACCAGTGGCATAAAGGGATGTCCTAGAATGAACACTGTTCTTTTTATCATCCATTATCAAGCTTTTAAATCACACTTCTGAAATCATATTTTTTAATAAAACACTAGAAACAAAATGTCCAGTTGATATTTTATTAGGTGAATTTCAGAGGAGGTATAGCTAAAGATAGTGATATCTGCTATAAAATTCCACTGTGTTATGTCTTGTTCCAGCCAGTGGTGTAACAAAGACTGGTGTGCTCTGTCCAGTGTGTGTGATGGTGCATATGAAAATATCTTGCTGCTAATTGCCATGTGGTGGCAGTGGGCTTCCTTTCTCCCTGTCATATTGGTTAGTGTGTTCTTAAATAAACAGTGCTCTCTCTCCCTATAAAAGCCCATGATTGATTGTAAAATGATTTGTGACAGGCAAGAAGATCATGCATGACCCAATGGCGATGCGTCCGTTCATGGGCTACAACTTCGGCCACTATCTGCAGCACTGGCTCGACCTGGAGAAGCCTGGACGCAAGGTGGGTCACCTAGTTTGTAGGTTAACCTCGGGGATCTAGAGTTATACTATGATCAAACTCTTTATCCTTGGTGGAACTCTATTTCTTTAAAGTTTCCTGAATTTACAAACAAATCTGGAGATGTATATATTTAACAATATTTTTTTTTTAAACCATTCTGTGCAGTAATAATAAAGAAAAGTTCAAAATAAGAAAAACATTTGTAGAAAATGTTTTTGGAGTTTGGGAGTATTGTGTGTAAATCAGAAATAGTAGCCCATTTGGTGGCACTGAGTTCGCTTTGTTATCATAATGGTCTTTAGCCATATCTAAAACCATAAACAAAATGTGAGAAAGTCCATTGATAAAATAAAACATTTCTCTTTCCCTGCCCTTCTCTCTTATATAACAACAATAATTATAACAATAATTATAATCTGAGTACGTCATTAAATCAGATATATCTCTCTCCCGTTTCTCTCTCCAGCATATTACAGTAATTATAATTTGAGTATTTTTTAAAAACAAAAGATCTGTCTCTCCACAACATATAACAATGATTTGAGTACGTCATTAAATAAATCATCTCTCGACAACATATTTCAATAATTATAATTTTTTTATTTTGTTAAATAAAACATCTCTCTTTTTCTGTCTCTCTCTTTCCAACATATAGCAGGGTGCTTCAGATCGATTCCTGTCACATGGCTACTAGGGATTTTTTCTATTTAAGATATTTCCAAAACCGACATCAAAACAAAACTTATACCCAGTAGCAATAATTTTTGTTACATCAATAAACAAACATTTCTCCGTTTCTCTTTCTCTCAGATGCCGAAGATCTTCCACGTGAACTGGTTCCGTGTGGACGAGGACGGCAAGTTCCTGTGGCCGGGATTTGGAGAAAACATCCGCGTCCTTGACTGGATTCTCCGCCGCTGCGATGGAACCGTTGACGCAATCAAGAGCCCTGTTGGCTTCCTGCCAAAGAAAGGTCCGCATCACAGACAGTGCTATTTGAATAGTGTTCCCATGACATTAAAGTCTGAACTCTTTCAAGCCTAGACTTAAGTCTTATAAGCACAAGGTCAGGAGTAATGCCCAACAGTTCGGGTGCCTCGATAACCTAGTTACTAGCATGACTCTGACGTGTTATTTACATGACATTCACACGTTTGTGGGCTCCATAACAATGTAGTAGTAATTGCACCTGCCTGACGTGCAATCAGAAATAAAATAGCCACAAGGGTCTTACTAAGTAAAATGTTTATATCGATATAGCCGTTAATCAAAATGTTAAGTGTGTTGTTAACTAAAAAAAGGTCATTGACAGTGTTATTCATGTGATGTTGACATACTATTATTCATGTGAACTTAAATGTTATTCATGTACACTCGATCATGACCTACTTTTTAAAAATCATGGCCTTGACCTGTTCTTCAGGTGACATTGACCTGACCGGCCTGCAGGAGCCCATTGATTGGGACCAGCTGTTCAGTCTGCCCAAGCACTACTGGCTGGACGACACGCGCGAGTCGCGTCGTTTCCTCGAGGACCAGGTGGGCATCGACACACCGCGTGTCATGTGGGAGATGCTGGCCAGGCAGGAGAAGGAGTTCCTCAGCATGCCCGGCCGCCAGATCAGCGAGACGGACTGAATCGACGAAAACTCGCACGCTGATACAGCAAACCAGAGTTGAGGTGGAGAACACTCGACAAACCAGTTACTCATAGCAGAGGTCATGTCCAGTGACACGCAGTTAGCACACGTGTGACGTAGTTAGCCATTCAGACTTAGAAACCTAAAAACATCAGTTTGGTGGTTACTGTTTTGATGTTTTAATGACCCAGGCTTCTTGTTTGTGGTGTTTTACATTCTATAGTGATGTTTTTTTCCACGACTGTTGAAGTGTATTCTTTTTGTATAACTAGCTGGCACTTTTGAGATACATATTTGAAACTAATATTTATTTGTTAAATGTGTTTGTGCTTGGTACATTTATCAATATATATCTTGTAGACATTATTGGATGTTGTTGCTGTTTAGGTGGGTGATTTTCCCCATACATTGATGCAAAATCAGGTGGTGTAATAACACCTGCCATTTAGTAAAAAATTTACAAAATTGTTGATGTAGAAGTCATTTGTGTTCAGTCATGGTCGTACAATTTCTGGATTTTTTTTTTTTTTATCGTTTTGAATGGTTTGGCATATCATGCAGATAAAACTTGACCTCAATGAATTTTTATAATTAAAAATAAATAAATAAATATGCAGTCTTGCCATTATCAAGTTAAATTTTTATTAGAAAATTCATGAGCATAATTTAACACATTTGAATCCCATCAGTATATTGTACTATCATATAAAATTGTATTGATATAATCAACTTTGTATGTTCAGTGTTAAAAGATTGAGAAGGTTCATTAATTTTGCAAGATTTTCAAACTCGTATAAAAAATTATTTAAGTTGCAATGAAAGATTTTGTTTGGATTATATAAATTGATTTGCAGTAATTACATCATGACTTAGGACCACGCATTAATTTCAAAAAAGAGTAATGCTAAGTATTAAACATTGATTTCTAATGTACACTGATAATCTAATGTACATTCATCTTGTACCAATCAACAAAGATTTTAAATACAAGTGGTGCTCTGTTAGTTGTTAAAATGTCAACATATTTGCTCAACAAGATTGAAAGCATAAAGCAGTTTAAAGGACCATTATTTTTGTTTGCTCAATTTGCAAGCATTTTTGTTAGATAAAAGGCAATATATAAATAGTGCTGCAATACATGCGTTACCTTGTACTGTCATTTTGTTTGTTAATACTGCTTACGCAATTTCCTAAATTGTATTTTATAAACAGTTAGGGTTATTGAGTGCTTTAGATGTGACAGAATAACTTTGAAATAAATGACATTTCCCAATATAATTGAAGATAACTACCGTCGGTTGATGTCTTCAGATACAATAAAAAAACATACAATGAATGTAACAGTTATTCCAATTTTCATTGTTTTATATATTTTTGTAGCAACTTAAATTTCACATGAAATTCTCCAGTGCCATTTTTAAACTGTTACGATTTTGCTTTGTGCTAATGTCAACATGCTCGTTTGTGTTAATGTGTTAGTTTTCCCTAATGTACTACACAGCATTTTATTTCAGTACAGGTGTCTCAGTAGCCTAGTGGTATATGCACCTACCTAAAATGTGGTCAATCTGAGATTGATCCCTTTTAGGTAACCACTAGGAATTTGTCTATTTAAAATGTTTTTGATGCCGATATAAACATTAATAAAAATGTGTGGTGAGAGCATCGTTAAATTTGTTAATAAAATTTTTATTTCAATACAATCATAAAAGATATACAGCTTTTTTTTCTTTTTACCTCTATAAAGGACTTAAAGAAAAATAATCAAATAGAAATCCACCAAACTGCATTTAAATTTGACAATCTACTGGTATAACAAAAAATGCACTTATGCATGTGCAGCCACCCACACCCACACACTCGTACAAATTAAAAACATCTTTTGTCATTCAATCTTGTTTAGTAACTCATTTCTATTTAGTTTTTGCCATTAAAATATTCTGTTAATAAATATACAGTTACATTATTAAACAATTTACATTTTTAAATAATGCATTTTTATCATATTTAAAATATACTTTTTGTTAGTCTTTCGCAGTAAACAAAGGTAAATCTATGGCCCAGTGGATTGAGTGGTCATTTGATGTGTGATTGGACTAATCTCCATCAGTTATTCTTCTCATTCCAGCCAGTGCTCCACAGCTGGTATAACAAAATCCTTGGTATGCGCTACCTATCTGTGAATTGGTACATATAAAGGATCCCTTGTTGCTAATCAGAAAGTGGCCCATGTTGCAGCAGTAGGGTTTCTTTTCTCACCATCAAATTTGACCTTGACCATAAGTCTGACACCATGTAACAATATGTAAAATGTCACGTATGCCATTAAATACAGTATTTCTATTAGTTTAAAAAAAAAAAAATAATAATAAAATATTTATTACTTACATATAAGCATTAATAAAATGTGAGCCAAAGTAAAACATTTGAGTCTACTTTGTTGAACCTGTTTAGCACATTTATACATTTCCGGTTTACTTTTCTGTCAGTATTTTGTTACCATTGCTTTAAATTGGTACTTTTATTATGGTTATTTATATAAATACATATATATCAGTAGCTATACTCTTTTGTAATCTGTGTATTCAGTTTTGTAGCTCAATATTTGAAATCTGTATTAAAAAGATGAAAATCGTTATGATTCTTTGTCATTTTATATTGAAAGAAGTCATTTTCATTTCAGAAAGTGGAATGTGTCAGAGTGATAAAACACTTGCTCATTAAGTAGTGAGTTGGTGGTGAATCCATTGAATAATTGGTTTGTTCCAGCCAGTGCTCCACAACTAGTGCAACAAAGAATGTGGTATGTGCTATCCTGTCCGTGGGATTGCACCTGTA
Source organism: Peltospira smaragdina (assembly GCA_032361425.1). Lineage (NCBI taxonomy): Eukaryota > Metazoa > Mollusca > Gastropoda > Neomphalida > Peltospiridae > Peltospira > Peltospira smaragdina. The sequence goes on from JAUTBW010060092.1 coordinate 7,839, forward strand.
AGATTCATTGCTACTTACCAGAAGAATACAATACATTCATATTTAACCTTTTATGTAATGCATATATATTTCACCTAACCAAGTTGCTAAATAAACTTGACTGATTTCCAACATGCATTATTATAATTAAACATTACGGAAATTGCAAATACCAGTCTAGCTATAATACAGGAACTTGGGCTCATTGTGGAAAATGGATCTAAAATCATATATAACGAGTTTTAAAAAATAAATAAACAATTACCATGGCAGTGAAAGACATTGTTGGCAAAAAGTTATGTGTATAAAAAATACAATTTTTTTTTTTTTGTGTGACAATGGTTTTCTTAAAACAAGTTCGTCCATTTTTTTAAAACTGGTTATACATATCAAAATAGGTTATATCAATAATTTGACATAAACAATTTTTCAATTACACTAATTTTGAATTTGTGCCGGCCTATAGTGCCTCATTAAATAAAAGCATTTCTCTCTTAGGATTACTGTTTACAGGACCCTTTGGGTCTGTTGTGATATTACAGACAATTACATGACCAATCTCCTAACTTGGTTTTATATCATGAAAATGCTTCTGATGCCAACAGTACTAAATAACTCACTGGTTCAAGCAGCCAATTTTATGAGATCAATTTCAATCAGCCATTGAATTTTAAAAACCAAACACATTCTGATGTTGTTATAGAAAGTGATTAGTAAGTTTAAGATGCTAAGATTGTCTTCTTGTTCTAGATGTATGTACGTAATGCGTGTGTGGAAAATCGGAAAATCTCACATGGTATCTTGGGAAATTCTGCACTTGCAACTAGCAATGAAAACAAATTAGTGACAGTCCCAGTTTCTACGACCTTGTTTCAAAATGTTTGACATGATAAGCTATTAGTAAAATGTGTTGAGAACACCATTAAATACAAAATAAATAAGCTAGTGTAGTACATACAATGCAAAATATGCTATCTTTTCTACACCAAATGTGACTGAATTAACCATTCTTTAAAATCACAATTACGAATACATCATAATTAGAAAATGCACTTTATTTCTCTCTCTAATCCACACACACACATCCCTCCGTCATCTTGGGTTGGACTGTTTCTGTCTTTCCGCCCGGAACTTGGATACACGTCTGGCTGGCTGAGTATCCATGGCAACAGAAGATGAACTGGAAGACACTGCAAATGCTGGATTCTCAACCACAATACCAGAAAATGGCTGAAAAATTAAATTAAAAAATCATGTCTCTCTCTCTCTCTCTCAAGCTTCAATGTGAGTTCAGGGTTAAATCTGAATGATTCCACTGTATTCTGACTACCACTATATTATCCAGCATTGTTCTAGGTTGAAGCTGGTGTGAATCACGTCCTAGCAGCCTAATGCTTATTGTGTATTTACTGTACCACAGAAGTCGCATTCTATGTCACTTTATGGAAGCACTACAGTACTTGAATTACACTTGTTTGCCTTTGCTATCGAGGGATATTGTCAAACACTAAATACAAATTTTGCCGTTTTGTTTAGGCGAAGCAAATCCCCCCATGTATGAACACATATTAACATAAATCATTTGTTTGTGACCTAGATAGTGATAGTAGCATAATGTGTCTGGTGTGGAGCATGCCAGTTAGACATAACATGACTGGATCGTCTTTTCTAAATGTTTTAAATAATAAAAACATTCTTGACATGGTAGCTTTAATAATACACTCCACATGTTTTATTTGTAGAACCATCAGACATAATGGTTATGACCATTACAGTGATAAAGGAAACCCAATTCCACCATATTGGCTTTTCCCTTGATTATCAATAAGCCCATAGACAGGACAGTATGTACAACAGCCTTTATTGCACCAGTTGTGGAGTTCTGTTGGAATAAGAAATAGCTCAGTGGGTTCACCAGAGGGAAATGATTCTACTCCACAAGCAGACACTCTACCATTGGACTACGTCTCACCCACCATTACCTTTGGAGTATTGCTAGAAATATCTGATGGTTTAGTGTGCTCTTATTCTTCTGTTGAGACTGCTGATGAGGCTTTGGTTGAGGCTCCTGTTGATACGGCTTTGATTGAGGCAGCTGCTGTTGAGGTTGTCAACTTGTTTTTCAGAATGGACCTGGGTGTTGTGGGACTGACAACCAGGCTGTAGATGTCTCGTGGACTTGTAATCTTTGGCTTGTCAGCGTCCCCTTCTCCTGACCCATCAGCTGATCTGTCTTCTGACTGCTATTGTAAACAACAGTGTTATATAAATTAACTGTAAAATGAATTACTGTAAAATTATTTTAAAAAGAGGTAACTTATTCGCTTGTTCAACCGTAATTTGTTATTATCTTTTACAAATATCAGAGTGTAAAAGTACTTTTCTTATTTATCTATCTATTTATGTAAAGGTCTGTATCTTATTAATCTGATAATTTTTGAAGTAAATACATTTTCATACTTTCATTTCTGGTATGGTTTGGAGAAAACGGGTAATTTTTGTACTTGCTAGGTTTTGAAGTATGTAAAAGCAATTTTCTGTGATTTCTGGATTGGGTAAAAGTGATTCTTGTACTGGTGAATTTTGGAATGTGTAAAGGTGATTTTCATATCTTGTGTTTTGGAGTGTGTAAAAGTATTTTCATATTTTCATACCTGATGAATTTTGGTGTATAAATGTGATTTCTGTACCTGGTGAGTTTTGGAGTGCATGAAAGTGTTATTCATACCTGGTGAGTTTTAATATTCATATTTCATACCTGGTGAGTTTTGGAGTGTGCAAATAAATTTCATATTTCTGAATGTGATTTTTGTATTTCTATACCTGGTGAGTTTTGGAATAACTGAATGTGATTTTCATATTTCTGTACCTGGTAAGTTTTAGAGCGTGTGAATGTGATTTTCATATTTCTGTACCTGGTGAGTTTTGGAGTGTGTGAATGTGATTTTCATACCTGGTGAGTTTTGGAGTGTGTGAATGTGATTTTCAT
>JAUTBW010060203.1:0-10799 GCA_032361425.1 Peltospira smaragdina
CTAATAAAATATTTTTAAAATGTTAATCGGAAAGAATACTAATAAAATATCATTTGCAGTTAATCAAAAAGAATAGCCTGTAAGGTGCCAGAAGCAGGTTTGTTTGTTGTTTTCAGTATGGTCCTTTATCACCATACACAGAATCAGAGTTTCTGATAGTGCAAGAGGTCCACACGTCTGTGATGGCGAAGGGTATTATGTTACGTCACGGTGTTGCAGCGCTGAACTGGGATCAGACCTCTGGATCCCTCCCTATCATGTCCGACATCGTAAATCAGGATGTGTCGTTAAATAAAACATTTCCTTCCACTGATTATGTTCATGACATCAGTAATTAATAGTTTTGAGGTTAGACTTTTGCGACGGGTTGTTTTATATTTCAACTTTGTCGTATTGTTTTTAGAAAATGGCAAATTTTAAAAAGGCATTTTCCGCAATTAGTTTAATTTACAGTTATCACATAAGTCATTTCTAAAATGCCTATTCAGTCACCTTCAGGTATATCAGGTAGTGTCTACTGTAAAACAAATGTGAATATAGGTAAATTACGATAAGCAAACAAATAGATTAATACGGATTAGTACAATTAATGCTTTTTTTTTTTTTTTTAAATAAATATAATTTGGGACAAAAGACTTCAATAAGTGGTCAGCCGTCTTGAACGTATTGGTTAGCAGCACATAAAACAGTCTAGTCTTTTATATTATATATAATCGATAAACAATATAAACTGGCCGATTACACATTCCTCTCTGTGTGTGTCCATCTCTCTCGCTCTCTCTCTCTCTCTCTCTCTCTCTCTCTCTCTCTGTCTGTCTCTCCCCCCCCTCTCCCTCTCAAATTAATAATTTAAAACTTTTTAAGAATAAAAATATAATGTATCATTACGTTTTCGTTTGCGGATTGAAGTTTCGCCGTAGCTGTCAGTGGAACAGATTGCGCAGCAGCCGCAGTGGTCCTTGACGACGTCAGCCACGCAGTAGTGGAGTTGGGGGCATCTCGACTTGTCGCAGCGCCCGCACTTGCTGAGCACCACCCCTAGGCGCCGCCCCACCGTCGCTTCGAGTACTCCGAGAAACACCAAGCTGCTACAGAGAAACTTCGTCAAGTGATTCATCCTGCATAATCGTGTTAAATCCAGACACAGGTGTCAGAAAATCTCCTTCTTTACCTCACGCGCGCATTCTTCTCGAACGTGCTCACGTGCAGACGACGGTGTCATAGCAGAAGTAGTGGCAGACGCATGACTGTCGAGCGAGTGGTATCGACGCAACTTGACGACTTTTATCGATGTGCGTTCGGCATCCTCCGCCTCTTACGGAAACCTGGTTTATATATACGTGTGAATTTCGTCCAGACCCGTCGTATGCAGATTGATGGAAAGAGTGAACTTGTTTGATTGGCTCTCGAGGACTTGCGCTTTATTCTCACCGCGTATTAACGTGGCCCTGGGGCTAGGACGCGTCCAATGCGTGTGAAACATGGAGGGGTGCTGTTTTCGTTTTCAAAAGACAAATGTCAGTTTGTGTTGTGGGCGTTACGAAAAGTACAATAGTTTGAAAGGTGTGAAATAAATTTGCAATAGTATCAGTGGTGTAGTTGTAAAAAGAACCTGTTTCTCTTAAAACACTGAAGTGTTTTTCCGTATGCACTGATTTTGTCGCGACGCTAACAATATAATAGGCCTACATAAGCGTGAGCGTAGTAAAAGAATACTGTGACAATCGTATGAAAACAAAATGCTGATAATCATAATTATACATCATAATTAGGTCTTTTAATACCCTTCGCCAATCAGATACAAGTGGACCTATTCCACTATCAGAAACTGATTCAGTGTATCATGATAAAAATACCTACATCTAAATGATGGTAGTGAGTTTTTTCTTTTTCTTTTCATTTACCTATCAACATGATAGGACATATTGGTCAATATCGTTAGCAGTTTATTACAGAAATTTCTTTTCTCGTTACAGTTCAAAATAACTGAATTATAAATCAGAAAACAACAAGGGCTAAGAGATAATTCTGGAATGTGGTCCTATAAATCCATCCACTGTGTTTTAAGTAGAACTCCAGTGTCTAGAATATATTTTAAATTTACACACACCCAAATGTATATACTTTCCGTTTATAATTAATATTATTTTAGATAAATGAGATCATCTATATATCTGATAATATGTCTTTAAAGACAAATAACAATAATAAAGGGGGCATCATAAGATACAATGAGATAACCCCATTAAAGGTTTGTTACGCTTACAATTTTAACTGAGATCCGAAAATGTCCATGTTAAAACAATTCAGCAGTGATACGTCGTTTATGTGCCATGGTAGGTCAGTACAGTAAAATAAAGGCTTGGCATTTATTATGACTAGTAATAACATTGTTCATACAGCATGGGTATATTACGATTTTATGGCATGGCAAACAAACAAACAAAAGCAATATCCCACCCTAAACAATCAAACGCCACAATCATTAAAAAAACGACAAACAAAAAGCCACAAAAAACAAACAAAACAACCACCCAACAACATCAACATTAACACACACCAACAAACAACATCAACAACATCAACAAAACCTAAAACAACAAAAAACCCACAACAACAAACAAACAAAACATACAGGCTACCAATTAAAGTATACAGTGGTAACAAACAAAACAAGCAAACATCAACAACAAAAATAACCATCTAAAGACCTGTGTTAAATAGAGCTATATATACACACAAACGTGAATAAGAAAATGCTCCGAACCACTTTTTGTCTTGTTATAGACGTGCCTAAACCTTGAGGATATGGACATGCGACAAAGATACCTGCCTCTTGGAACCCGGGACCCTAGTCTGACGATGTTGAATTTTGGTCCCATGGTGGACTTGCCTCAACCTTAATTAATATGGTCTAAGCCATCGATCTCAAAATGCTGGCAGGTGCTGGGGTCGTGTCCTGAGACCGTCTCCCATTCTGAGCGAGTGTGTAATGACTCAAAGGGTAAATGTGAGATCACTACATCCTCTTCTTGCTCACTAACCACTAACAGGGTTAGGCTACTGTTACAGCTTGTTCTGAATGTGCATATCAAAAATTTACCTGACCTAACCAGAAATACCTCAGAAAGAAGACAGATTCTGAATAGGTCTTGAAAATAGTAAAACATATTTATGCGTTTTATGATCGGAAAGAGTAGCATATGTGGCGGCAACGGGTTTCCTCTCTAACTATATACATGGTCCTTAAACATATGCCTGACGCTTTATAACCGTATACCAATGTGTTATGTGCGTTGTTAAATAAACCTTTCCTTTCCTTTTATGCATTTTAAGCTTACAGTGTATGTAGTGAAAAAACTATTATTTGAAACCTATAATATAGATCGTCTCGAGCATTAATATTAAACTAAAATGGTATTAGCTTTCATTTTCCAAGATTTGTTTTCACCCCACTACATACTTATCATAGCAGGCATAATATTCTCGCTTTGATTGCATAGAACTATATTCCTTTCTTATGGTGAACGTTTATGATATATATATTAAATATTTAATGTGTTCTTGCTGTTTTCTTGTTACCAGGACCGCTTTAATGCTTTATTTTTCTCTGCAACAAGATATGATTACCCCAACAAGTGTGTAATTACCTAGCTTATTGAATGGAAAATGAAAAATGAAAACCAAATCTGATATTATATGAATAAATGGTTCTCAACACGTCTGTGTAGTACACAAGATCATGTTACAACCGTATACCGTTTTGTTGTAGACTCTTCGCTCTAACCGTGTCATTATTCAGACACCTCCCCGCTGGTTTAATCATTCGGTTTGTCCTTGCTACTGAATATGATTTTTTCTTTCAGGTACGGATGTGGGACTTCTTAAAGGGGTGTGTGTAGTCCACATGTGATGGATGACGGTAGTTCGTTAGTCTCTGTATGTTTAAGTGCTGGATATATATTGTCAATTTTCAAAATAGGGGAGGTTCGAACCCCTCCGCCACAGGATCCGCTACTGGACCTACGTCTGCGTCAAAACTGTACAGACAAGCAGTTCGTAAAGACTGGCTTAGACCGATTTGAAAAGAGAACAATGCCGTTTCTGGATTTGTAAAGATGGTGTTGAAAGGGGGATGGGGAGAGACATAAAAAGAAAAGTAATGCTGGCGGTAGTATCCAGGCAGTGAAGAAGTGCTGTGGACCTTTTAAAAGGACACGGCATTGTGACGTCGAGGTGATATATTTGCCCAGCGATTTACTTGTTTGGGGAGACGGTTAGCCGTCCACTTTGCATATATTTGCCCAGCGCAGTCATTTACGATTTAAAGCTGTCAGGCTGAACGTGAAGTCTGGTTACATGTTGCTTTGTCCCTTCGCCGTGCTGTGGTGTAATGTATGGACAAGAGCTTTTACATAATACGTGTGGTCTTACCAGTAGGTACTTTCAGAGGTTTGAACTAGAGCAACGTCCAGCTGTTATGTGCTGTATCGTACGACAATCAATAAGTTTAGCAGAAGCTCAAAATATTGCCTGGAGATACGTATATGTATTTGTTCAAGTAAATTCACCACGATCATCCTGTCGCTATTGGTATAGATATTTTCACCATAAATTGTAATAGAGTGGTGCTGCTATGACCACCATAGTTACGTCACATTTGTTATATTGATGACGATTATGACAAAGCTTTAATTATCGACAGATTGACTCCGACCATGATAGGCCATCATTTTCCATTAATATACTGATGACAGACATAATGCATTGTTATAGATAAACTGATTACGACCACGATACAGTTGTTACTGGTATACGACAATGATACATTTGTTATTAATATAATTATAGATTACGACCTTGATGCATTTATTATTAATACACTGATTGACCATGATACATTTGTTATCTCTATACTGGTTACAACCATGATACATTTGTTATCTCTATACTGGTTACAACCATTATACATTTGTTATCTCTACACTGGTTACAACCATGATACATTTGTTATCTCTATACTGGTTACAACCATGATACATTTGTTATCTCTATACTGGTTACAACCATGATACATTTGACTATGCACTTCATGAAACAGTGTGAGTTACCGTATTACATTTCTTGATAGTGGCATAATTCCACCACCCCCACAACTGTATATACTGAATATTTAACTTTTTAAAATGTATAAATTTACTATGTCCATGGTAAGGTATTTGTTACTGATATTCTGACCGCGACCATAACTTACAATTTGTTATAGTGATATATTTGCTACCGATATATTAAATAAAAAATAAAATTATGATACATGTAATATATCCACAAAATACGAAATGTATCTACATTTGTAAGTTCACAAGTTCTTTATTGTTTTAATTTTTATAGGATTTATCTCCGATACAATGAATAAGTGCGGACAGAGTGAGAAAGGAAACCCGCTGTTGAAACATGGACTACTCTTTTCAGTTACCAACAACTGCTCTTTTATATGTACAATCCCACAGACAGGATAGCACATACCACGGCATTTGTTACACAATGTTTTTACTATTATTTAACGCCGCAGTCAACATAGTTTTGAAAATTAGTGATTATATCGGCGTTGGAAACATTACTAATTAGAAAAATCACTAACATGGATCAATTTCAGATCGACCTGGTGTTAGGCGGACGCTTTGACCATTAGGCTATCGATGCGCCCACGTTTTAACAGAGATAACTTAGTTTAGTTTATAGAGATAACTACATGTACTAGTATGATGAGACAAGCAGGAAGCATGTTGGTTTTCAATACATTGACCAGGAACATAGGATAGGGCCTAGCATTTATAATTGATATTTTAGCGTTAAATTGATTTATATAGTTGGGTATCATAAATAATGGATTTGTTAACGATATTTTAGTAAGCTGTGGAATTAATTACGGTTACATAACCAGTTGCCATCACATCGCATTTGTTATCGATATTTTTATTGTGGAGATTATAGAGGATGTGCGCTCATAAATCCTAATTGTACTATCACATGCATTATCGATTTTTATATTACATAACAGTAATAACCACCCAGTCATAGATCATGATCGTCATATTACATTTGTTACTATTATAATTTAGTACTGCTAAGAGTTATTGTTGCTTCATATTAATAATTTTATTATTGACAATTTATTACACAGTCGAATTCTACAGAATTAGTTTTGAATAATATGACAATAGCTACTGCTTATTTAATGACACACGAAACTAATTCTAATTTCGGTTGTATTAAAAATAACGTTTTAAAATGTATAAATTTACTATGTCCATGGTAAGGTATTTGTTACTGATATTCTGACAATATCGAAAGACTGCTTTTATAAATTAGCACACACACACACATGCACACGCACACACAAACACACACATCAAGCATTTTAACGTATTTGCATCCAATTGCTTCCAGTGATTGTTCTAGGCACCTCTATTACTAGCACATCGACTCATTAACACCAATAAGTATCTGGATTTTAAACTGACGTCGATATGTCCGTTAATAATGTGTTAACTGTGTTAACTGTGTGTGTGTGTGTGTGTGTGTGTGTATTGTCATTAAATTTACATCAATCGAAAAGGTATTACGAAGACTACGACATCTATATATTATGTAACTGTCTATGTATCTTAATTATTTCTGCATCTCTTGTTTTGTTTGTACGGGTATAACTTGTCGTCTTCTTCGTTATCCACTTTCATATATGCTAGACTAATATATTGACATGTGATGAAAGAACATTGGGAGAAAACGGCAGTATTTGTCATAAAATCTGAACCGCATGACAACCTAACAGACACACTGCACCAATAACTATATGATTATAATTGTCACGAGATGACTAAAAGAAAATGTATTTTTATAAGAAATGCTCAATCTAAATTAAAACATTTTCTTTGTCTTTAAAACAATTTACGCAGTCACATATTCATACAATATTTAAAGCTCTTTCTAACTATGCATTTACACAGTAGATATGAATTGGCTGGTAATAAACATAATCAATAAATGTCATAAATAACAGATGACACTTCAAGTAAAACGACATATTGCTTTCACGGAATGTAAGAAAGCACACTTTACAGTTTTACGTATATTTGATTCAAAACATCGCCATTAATGTTCTGCCAATACAGGAAATCAACACACAGTTCCTCACGACATGTTCCTTACGAAAAAGGGTTATTTCCATTAGCAAAGAATTATCTCTATGAACTTCCCACGGACAGAAAAAACCCTCATATCACGATAATTAACAAACCTGTCACGAGCCACATTTAGTGAGGGGAAACCCAAGTAGCAGTGATAAATTCCACGAAAGGAATGAGTCCTTTTGAGACGAAAAGTCTGTTGACTGTCATAGATTTGGACTCTTACACTATAAATAAGTACAACTTTGTCATCACAAAACAGTTACATTTCCTCATTCAACCGAAAACTGTGGGTGTTACCTATAGCTGTGACACCCAATGATTAACGAGTTCTGAATTGATGTTCTGTTGCCATTTAAGGACAAGGAACAGTGTTATTTGTGTATATATATACGCTATATATTAACCATCAAACACATTATTTTTTTTTTTTTTATGAACGAAAACCATGGATACATTACATGTGTGTTTGTGCATAGTTTTATTCTTACACACTGTAGCAAGTAAGTGCTTTTTTTAAAAAATGAAGTTCTATGTTATGTCGAAAATTGTGTATGAATTAAACTTCGTGTTTGACTAAAGGGATCAGTCGTGAATATTCAATTTATATAAATGTAATTTGAAATGAGCTAACGGAATACCATGTGATTAATAAGATTGAAATTTTAGTATTCACTCACTGCTATCAAAATATAAATGTAATTCTTTTCTTCTTTTTTTCGATAAACTGCAATTTTTTGTAACTAAATAATTACTTGGTATATGCTTTACAGCACTAAACAGCGCCAGTATCCAATGTAAGTAAACAATATCCGTGAATGTCTTTTGTGAAAAATAATTGAAAACTGTATGCTTAAAACAGCCTACTGAACACACACGTTTTAATGACAAAAAATATGTCTAGCAGCTATCTGACAGTGTACCGGCCTCGACGGCGTAGTGATCTAAGCGTCGGTCTGAAAGATAAGGCTGGTAGGTGCTGGGATCGTATCCCGGTACCGGCTCCCACCCAGAGCGAGTGTTTGTAGGTGTAAGGCCACTACACACTCTCTTTCTTCATAATCCTCTAACACGGGTGCTACTAACTACTAACCACTTGACATGGACAGACAAATTCAGGCTTCTGAGATGTGTGGCCATGACAGGCATGTCCGAATCTGTTAAGTATATGAACACGAAAATCGGTTTCCCTACCCTATCTAACAGGGACCGATCTCAGATTCACTACGTGTCACGAGCTCATTCATCACTAGACTACCGAGGCACCAAACTCAGAAATAAAAGATACTACAGATACTGGAAATACCTAGAACTTCAGAAAGGAGTATGCCTTCAAAGAAAACTTTGTAATGAAAGAACGTAAATTTCCCAATCATATCGAGCAATATTCCTTCTGATTCAATGATTTCACAGCGTTTGGGATTTTAAAGACTAGTCTAGTCTTTCTAGAGTACTACATTTGCTTGACCAGAGTTTACATTCAAGGACTTCAGAAATTTTCATAGTGGGCATTCTGGGGCCAGTTCACAATATAAAACACCATTCATGATGCCTGATGTAATGCCATTATTTTAGATGAAAATATTGTACATTCTGACTTTTAATCATGACGTGTGCTATCAGCGAGGCAGGATATGCTCGTCTTTCGGAAACATCTGATAGCACTAATGATTTCCCAGTGGTTCACGGTAGATAGGGTGGATGATACACTATTTACACAAATAAACAAACTGACATGTATCAACCAACCACAGCTGTATTTGTATTTTATCCTTATTATTTGCACGGTACACCTTCAACTTTGACCTGCCAATCACGTAATTTGGTACTATATTACCATATACTCTGTAGTAAACTGTATTGGATTTTAACTCTCTGCAGATTTGGAGTTTCAGTCCTCTTACAGGTCATCTAGGTGGATTTACTATTTCAGACGTTATGGAAGTGTCAATATTCTTCTGTATCAAGCACTTGATACACGGGATCACACACCATAGATTTGCCCGATTCTGGCGTGATTTTTGGCTGTATATACTGCTTTATCATTCAAATTTCATTAAAAATTAAAATGACGGCAACTTCACAAGCCTGTCATGTAATTTATCTGTCAGTATTGTAATGGCAAATAACAGGAAGGTATGTTTAGAATGTTAAGTGGCATAACATTAAAATTTATTATCTTTGATCGAGAATCTGAATTCACTTTATGAACTAGAGTTTTTCGAGTTTAAATTTAATCACGATCATCTTTTAAGACATTCTATCAACTTTTTAATAATTGAACATCTGCGTTTTGTTTCTATTAACCGTGTTGACAGGTCAGTGTCCCGTCACGACAACACCGGTGATGTGCAACGAGGACGACCACGACGAGGGCGTGTGTGATGCAGACGACGAATGCGGCCCAGGTAATCGTGTGACTGGTTTTCGTATTTATATCAATCTGTAACTCAATTTATGTGTAGTAGCTCAGTATAGTTAAAACTAGACATTTGAACGACTGTAAGCGATTTCTAATAAGTCAATTCAAATTAAAACTGAACATCTGGCTCCGTGTTAAACCGAAAGTCTAGACTTTGATAAAGTCCATAATTTATCATAATGCTTAAAAAAAAAAAAAAGAGTGTTTGAAATTTTATAATAACTTTTTTCTGCTTCAGATGGAAAAATTTGCTTGACGGACAACACCTTTGATGAGTGACATAAAATACAGGATTTGACCAAATTAGTTAAAATTTGCAGGACAACTAGCTCACATAATGAACAAAATTGTTATATATTTAGTTTTTTAATAAATTTACACTTTTTGATATAGTAAGGTGTGGACGTTTTTTTTTGAAGTTTGCAAAATTGAATTTTGAGAATCCTGTTTCTGAGCCATGTTTGTATGTCACCTAGACAAGAATTATGATGAAATATTAAACTTGTTTGTGATTGAAAAGACTGTTTAAAAAAATGCTTGCTCTACCCTATTTTATATAAAGCTGTTTGTTTGTTGTTTGTTTTTAAATTAAAAACCGGTTATGCACAGTACCGGGGTAATGTTGTTTTTCAATTTGCATTTATAATCTATTTTTCGGTTATGCATATTTTGAATTTGTGCAGACCTGTATGACGAGATATTTAAAATTACGAATTATTGATTATTTTGTATACAATCAGAGATATATGTTTTATTTAATAATATACTAAACAGTCATATGGTTTAAAGACCATTTTGAGAAGAAACTTGCTGCCTTCACATGTGACATGGGTTACACCTAATGAACTGCAAGTGATGTTTTACATGCAGCATCACAGACATGGTAGCACATACCACAACCTTTAAAATCAACTGTGGAGATATAGCTGGAACGACAGAAAGCCCAATGGGTCCATCATCTGATCGATATATTGATAACCCACTGCATCATAAAGGAATGCTCTGCCTCTGAGCTAAGGTACCTCGGTAGCCTAGTGGTGTACGCACCCACCTGTCAGGTAGCCACTATGTTTTTAAAAAATGTCGACACAACTTTATAAAATTTTTAACATTTTCAATGCCAATACAACTATTTACAAAGTGTCTTTAAAAAATTATGTGTGTGTGTGTGTGTGTGTGTATGTGTA
>JAUTBW010060314.1:0-10792 GCA_032361425.1 Peltospira smaragdina
TTCTCTCTTACTACAACAGTATTCCTTGGGGGGGGGGATATATAATAAAATAAAAAATAAAATAAAGTGTAGAAATTTGCTGAAAATTCAATTTATATTTGCATCTTTGATATTTTTTTTCTTCTGAAAATAATCATCAAAGACGGCTTTGATTTTGGGGCAGAAGACCGTTTTGCCATCCTACAAAGTGACTGGGATGTTTGGCGAAACATTTACTATAATTTCCAAGCCTATAAGAACCGTTAGATCTTGTCATGGTTGGGTAGATGTGGAGCCGTATATTCCAGAGTGACACAGCGTTGGCGTAAATTCCATCTGGCTGCTGCAGTAAAACTGTTAACACGCACAACCCGCCAGTCATTACGACAGCAGCTTATTTTTCTTTTAATCAGTTATCGTTTGGTCGAGCCTTGTACTGCTTCCGAAGTCGACTTCTTCTTTCTGTGATTGCTGAAAGATAAGTAGATGAAAGGGTCGAAAAAAAGACGTTTATAAGCCGAATGGGAATTTTTTTTTTTTTTTTGAGCAATGGAGGAAGAAGTAAAACAAATTCACTGACCTCTTTGTTTTGCACGTTTGATGTAGTAGTGCAAATAGTGCTCTTAGATACACGTTTATATATTCGCTATCCAAATATTCCACAAATGGGCCGATTGAGTCTAACACAATACATGGTGCAGGCCTACCTTAGTGGATTTAACAGTATTTAATTTCAATTTTTAATTTAGAATAGGATTGGACATACATGACGGCAAACGCCTGTATCAAGGTCTACCTTAGCAGTCGGGTATCGTACCGTGGTTCACTGGCTCTTCGGATTGATCCTACGTGGTGGACTTGTTCAGCTACTTTTATTATTATTATTATTATTATTATTATTATTATTATTATTATTATTATGATTATTATTATTATTATTATTATTATTTTATTATTATTATTATTATTATTATTATTATTATTATTATTATTATTAAAGAAAACTATTTTCAGGTAATACATTGAATTTGTTGCCAAAAGATTTGTTGGAAACTCAAATCTGTTGTGTTCATATCAATGAAATGTGGGTATTTTGAAGGATAAGCACTTTATTATTTTAGGCTTTCTTTTATCGCCATAGATTGAAGAGCAGAATATCCAATTTTGTATACACTTTTTAACTTCTGTGTAAAGATGAGTTCTGCGTTTTTGTTTTTATCTATGTATTTTGATATGTATTTTTAAAAATGTTTTCATTACTATTTTTATCTGTGTAATATAGATAAATTATTGTCTTTATAAATATTATATAAAATTTTGAGGTATCTAATTTTACTTTATAAAATTTTAATGGTTAGTGTAATGTTTTAACATGTTGCATTATAAAATATTACATTCTTTTTTCTATTAATTTGACACTCATAAATTTTAATTTTTATAATTACCAATCAATAATTTTAAATTTTTATTTTGTACATAAAACTAACAATAATTCATAGATTTAAATAAGCTTTTGCTAAATACAAAAAGTTAAAAATAAAATCCATACAAAATAATCTTTTTGTCAACACAAAAATCATGCTAATATCTAGGCTTTAAATAATAATAGTAGTAGTAGTAATAATAATTCAAAGATGAATTTGAAGGAATATCGGTGGAATTTGACCCAACAGCAGTCACAGCTTCAGAAGATTACAGTGATGGAATTGTTAATGATTCCGGGTCCCAATTTTCAAATTATTTTAGCTCACATTCAGCTGTCGTAAGTAATGGAATAACAATTTGAAGTATAGTCATCATTTAGGACAGTTTTATAATGTGGTAGTACTAAAATGGTTTTGAAAATCTTGTGCCCTGATGACAAACCACATTTTTACTATTTTGAACAAGGTTGTTTATTTTGATCTAGTTGTTACTTAATTTGTGTTACATTATGAGGTGCAGATGCAGTGTATGAGAGAGCAGGTGTGCATGTCTACACTTGCATGTTCTACAGCTTAAACTAAGGGCAGTGTGCCAGAAATAGTGTCTGTGTGTGTGTGTGTGTTACAGTGTGACTTACTAAGTTCAGTGTGAGAGAGATGGCATTAACACATGTGCCTGTGTGCCTGTTCTACAATATGACACTAAATGAGTGCATCAAAAATAACAGTGTGTGTGTGTGTGTGTGTGTGTGTGTGTGTGTGTGTGTGTGTGTGTGTGTGTGTGTGACGGCTTACAACATAAGTGCAGTGTCAAAGATAGCATTAGTGAGTGTGTACGTGCGTGTGCTGTAACTTACAACGTGATGGTGTTCACAGACTGGAATCTATGCAAGGTGAGGTGGGTAGTTTCTCCATGTGGTGTCCTTGTGTTCAACTCGGCGTGTGGCAGTGACAGCAGCGGCAGCGGCGGCATTTGTACATAACACAGCTGTGAGCTTAACTTAATTCAGTTGTCAGTGGGTGAAGAATATAATTCTGTAGTTGGCCCAAGTAAAACTGAACTCACTCATTACAAATAGCACAATCCGGGTTAGATCAATCGCACTGTAAAATAGTATTTTTACAGATGTTTTATTTACTTTTTACATAGATCACATACACTGGACTTCAGGGTTTTGTGGTGAATGCTTTTGTGTAAAACAATTTTTTTTTTTTTTTTTTAAATTATTATTATTATTTTTTTGTTGTTGAACAACTGATACATGTGCAAATGTAGATAGAAGTTAAAATAGTCATAGAGAAATGAATGTTTTGTTCAAAATTATATTTATTTATGGCATCTAACTTAGAATTCCTGGCCCCCAAACTGACACAAATAATTATGTGTTATCATGCAGCTTTCTTTTAGAAAATTAGAAAATTGTCACAATGTTCCAGTGTAAATTATGAATAAAGTGCAACAAATGTTATCTCATGCAATGATGGCTTATGAATGCAATTTGTAATAAGTGAAGTCAGCTTTATTGTTTTTGAGTATATAATACTCTTATTGTATATATTTGTATCCATTTCTTGTACATTTTGATGCTATTAATTAACAATCATATAATATGAAAGTATTTTCACTAGATTAGAAATTAGTGTCTTAATGGAAGATGATTTTTCTCCAGAGACACGCAATTGTACAGAGTTAGCCAAGATGTTTTATATTTGTCTTATTAATATCTTGTTTGTGTGTGCGCATGTATCTGACTACCACCTACGCTGGGGTCCTTGGTTGTTCATACTTCCCATTGTTTAATGGTCTTCATCCCTGTTCACTTTTACCAGATGTGTTCAAAAGCAGCTATACATTTTAACAGGCATGTGCAGACAGCCCTGGTATCATCTCATTGTCTCTTAGATCAAAGTATTTTTAAACATTGTCATTGTTTTTTAGTGTGTGGAATAAAATTATTTATGACTGAAAAATGTTTTTTAAGTTTCAGCTGGTAAAAATGTTGCTATTCTATTTTTTTTATTTTTATTTTTTTCTTTCTTTCTTAATAATGCCTTCAGTGAAATTTTTCATTTACACCAAGTGATTCTTACAGTCATATCAATTTAACATGTATCGGACGTTTATTTTGTTGTTAAAACTACATCTGATGTAGGTTCTTGTTAGTTGAGCCAGTTGAATCTGGTCGAAACATGCCTATTGGAAAATAAACATTTAGGCAATCATTCAGAAAGTGTTGTCGTTTTTCAGAGTAGTTCTATGGTTGTACTTGCACACTACCAAAGAAGTAGGACGTAGCTCAGAGGTAGAGCGTTCGCTCGTGGTGCAGTAGGTCATAGGGTCAATATCATGGTAGAACCATAGGGCTATGTCTTGTTCTAACCAGTGATGTAACAATGGCTGTGGTATGAGCTATCCTATCTGGGATAGTGTATATAAAATATCCCTTGCTGCTAATCAGAAAGAGTAGTCCATGTGGTAGCAGCAAGTTTCTTCTATCATAAATGGTCCTTAACTATGTCTGACCCCATATAACCATAGATTAAATGTGAGTGCATCGTTAAAACTGAGTGATCCATAGATCAGCAGTACAGTGATAAATTTCAGATTGACCACTGGCTATGAAGGAGCTCAAGGTTATTTCTCGTGTTGAATGAATGAATAAATGTTTGATGACACCCCAGCACATAATAAAGAAGGTTGGCTATTGTAAATATCGCAATTAAAAAGTTCTCATGTCACAGATAAAGGTTAAACTTTACAATAAAAACAAGATTCCTTCAAGAATATTAGGTACATGACATTTACCAAATGTATCATTCCTTGTTTTAGCTAGATGACTGCACTCCTCCAAAATAGGGAGCGGGACGTTTATTTCACCATTAGTGTCTAAGTAGTTTTATAAGCATGAAAACAATCTCAAACTCATCAGGGTCCCGATTCAACACTGGATCCAAATTCAGACTCTATTAGAGATTGAGACTGAAAAAAGTTTTATAAGCACGGGCCCAGACACTGGATGTCAAAGGTATTTATATATAATGTATAAATATACCGGTATAATAACAAATATGCAAATAATAATAGTATGTACATCATTAGAAGAGATGTGGTGGTATGTGAGATAAATTTTCTTTCCATTATGGTACACCACCAATTCCTCAAAGACAGGATGTCCAATGATATAAATTATAACTGTAAATATTTACATTTCGAAGTTCGTCACACTTTGGGCAACTGAATTCCCTGAATGTACAATTTTATAATTTATGCATGTTTCTGAAGTTGTATTTTGATTAGGTTAACTGAATGCATCATGCTTGGGGCCAATGAATTCCTGAAAGGAGATAATGTCAAGTGTTTCTATATACAATACTGATGATTGTGACCTCTGATTTCTTAAAGGCGACAATGATCAGTTTTATAATTTACAGTTCATCAATGAATTTTCTGAAGATAAAATGCTTTAATTTATATGTATATGTGTTGCACAATTCATACCAAATAGGGCCACTGAATTCTTGAAGGAAATAATGCCTTTTTAAAATTTTAATTTACTGTTTGTGAATTTGAGAGTTTATGTTCATGGCCATTCATTCTTAGGGACACTGAATTCCTGAAATCAGAGAACATATAATTTACAGTGTTTCAAAGTTAATTATACCGTGGGCCACTGAATTCCATGAAAGAGGTATGTCCAATGCTGTAATTTACAGTATTCATATTTCAAAGGACATCATGCTTAGGACAACTGAATTTCTCAAATGACACAATGTCATTTTATTTTTTAAAAGTATAGTTTATGTTTATGGCCATTAATTTACAGTATTCAACTATTCTTAGGGCCGCTGCTGATAAGGTCCAGTGTTATAATTTTAATTATTCGTGTTTCTTAGTTAATCACGTTTAAGGCCACTGAATTTCCTTGGTGTGTTTTTTAAAAGTTCCTTCATGTTTATGACTACTAAATTCCTCAAAGACAAAATGCCAAAATCTGTAATTTTCAGCATTTATGTTTCAAAGTTCACGATGTTCATGGCCACAGAATTCCTCACATGAGACAACATCCAATGGTATAATTTAAAGTAGTCTTGTTTCAAATTCTTCATACTTTGGTCCACTAAATTCTAAGGAGATATGTATTTTTCTCTCTCTCTCTCTTTTTTTCTCTTACAGTTTGTGAATTTTATTGTTTATGTTCATGGCCATATATTCTTTGGGCCACTGAATTTCTTAAACCATAACACCCAATCCCATAATTTTACAGTTTGTCATGTTTGGGGCCACTGAATTCCTCAAACCGGAACACCTAAATTCATAATTTTACAAGTCATCATGTTTGGGGCCACTGAAAATCCTCAAATCAGAACACCCAATGCCATAATTTTACAGTTCGTCATGTTTGGGGCCACTGAATTCCTCAAAAGAGATAACACCGTCCTTGTTTTTGTCCTCTGTTTGAAAGATGTGATCCAACATGCTCTGGTGAGATTCATCGTCTGGTTCGGTATGACCCGCAGTTTTCATCTGATCCTTCAGAAAACCAGATATCTACAAGAAAACAGGAACAGTAACCATAGAAACGGTTCTCTCACGGCATGTAGTAGACAGGTCCAGAAGAATCAATGATGAAATGAAGGGTTAATAAGCCAGCCTAATGGGGTTTAGTAGACTGGTGCAGAAGATGGGAGGAAGGAATGAGGGGTTAATGGCACTGCAGTAAGAAAATGAGATTTGGTATTGGGTCGTAGACAAAGGTATATATTCACCAACATCCCAGCATAAAAGATAGGGTATTGTCAGACAAAGGTTTGAAAGGGATGAATGAAGAAAGTAATGTTTAATGCCATCCCAGCACCAAAACAAGATTGCTTATTGGGGTTGGACAAAAGTTCCAAAAGGTACCAATGAAGGGATGTTTAACAGACTGCCTACTGGGTGTCAGATGAGGGTTTGAAAGGGACAAATGAAGAAATGAATGTTTAACAACATACAGCATGAAAAATAGATAGGTATTGGGCGTTGTAGAGGTTTGAAAAATACAAATAAATTAATAATGCTTAACACCATTCCAGTACCAAACACAGATTGCTTACTGGGTTTGGACATAGGTTTGAAAGGGACAAATTAAGAAATGAATGCTTAACAACAGCAAGCATAAAAAACCAGATGGGTATGGGCATCTGACAAAGGTTTGAAAGATACAAATGACTGAATGTCTGACGACATCACAGTACAAAAACCAGATTGCCCACTGGGTATCCGAGTCTGACAAACAGTAAGGTACAAATGAATGTGTAACCATATCCCAGCACAGAAAATGGATCAGGTATTGGGTGTCAAAGATTTAAAAGGTAGGAATGAACGAAGAAATGAATGTTTAACAACACCTAGCATGAAAAATAGATTGGGTATATGGTGTTATAGAAGTTTAACAGGTAGGAATAAATGAATAATCTTTAATGTCAGCTCAGCAACCAAAAACAGATTACTTATTGGGGTTGATCAAGGTTTGAAAGGTAAGAAAGAAAGTTTAACCCCACCCCACAATAAAAAAAACCCCAGATAACCTACTGGATGGCGGACAAAGGTATTAAGCTAGACAGGTACCAATATCAAAAGGTCACCTGAGAACCACACAGTTCTGTCTCCACTTTGGGTGCAAATTGAGTATACGGTTCAGATCAAAGGTATAACTGGATAAATCCATATTCAACATTGTTGCATCTTCATGTTAAATGTACAAAACTACAAACATTCAGTGTACTGTTTCTCAAAATGTGTAAAGCAGGCCAACATTGGGATATATCCATATGCAGCAATGCTATTTTCCATATTAAAAGAACAAGACTGCAAATGTTCAATCAACTGTTTTTCAAAATGTATTTTTTGGGAAATGGACCACTTTGGTTCTCATTGCATGAAAGTGGCCTTGTTTTCAGAAGCAAGAGTGGTAGGTCGTGGGTTCTCATTTCAGAACAGGCAGCAAACTAGTCCATTAAAGTTTCAAGAAATTATCTCCATCCTCTTGTCCCAGACAGACAATACAGAGAGCATGGATAGTTAAGGCAGGCTGTAGGATTTCAAACATCATGGGAAACAATTTTTGTTGTTTTTATACTCTGGAGACCATCAGAAACGTTATTAAAAAGTCAAAGACAGTCATAGAGAAATAAATTTTGGTTCTTTGGTTCTGTTGACATGGTACCGACACATTACCATAAACGAAGGTTTCCTTGAAATCATAGTGCCTGCAAGAGGTCAGCTTAATTAAGACAGTGTACTGCAGATTTTAACTTTTGCTTGATTAAAGCAGATTTAAGGGGGGGGGGGGGAGATTTCAAGGCAATTTAAAAGGTGGTTGCAGTTTTAATGATTAAGGAGGTTTCGAGGCAGGTGTATAAAATGAGAGGGTTTTATGGCAGTTTCAATGAAGATGGTTTAAAGGCAGTTTAAAGGGAGGTTTTAAAGGTAGTTTAAAGGGAGGTTAAGGCAGTTTAAAGGGAGGTTTTAAAGGCAATTAAAAGGGAGGTTTTTAAAGGCAGTTAAAAGGGAGGTTGTTTAATAGTTCAAAGACATAGTTTAATAGTTTTAAAGCTACAGGGTGTAAATGACAGTTTAAGGGTGGGGGAGTAATAGCTGTTGAAGGGGAGGTGGTATAAAGGGGGATTAAAGGGAGTTGTTTTAACAGTAGTTCCAAGGAAGGTAATTAAAGGGGAGGAGTAAACAATAGCTGTAGTGGCAAGAAGTTTGTCAAGCACCTGATTTTTTTTGTTTTGCTATACAACACCTGTACAAAAAAAAAAAATTAAAAAAAAAACAAGCAACAGCAGTTGCAGCATCCACCAACTAAAAGTAAAACAAAACAAAAGCAAAACTGTAAAAGCAAACAAGATCTGTAAGCAAAAGAAGCAACAGATAAAAAATAATAAGAATTATTATTAGAGTGGTTTTTTAATTGTTTTTAAATAAACATGTATTTTTCAGCCTAATAAATTTACGTCTGGAAACAAAAACTTTGGGCAGTAATATTTTTATTCTTATTATATCTAAAATTGAATGAATTTATTATTTGTTTTTAAAATTTACATATGAACCAGTAACTCAGTGATACAAGTACTATTATAATGCATTCAGTCATCCACTGAGATTTTCAAAATGATTTTCAATACCAGTATAACCATTAATAAAAATGTGTCAAGAACGTCATTAATATGTCGGTTATTACGATTTGCTATAACTTCCTACAGTGACACGTGACTGATTAAACCAGGATTATTCATGGTGTTCCAGTTTTTGTCAGCGTAACACAGATTTCAAAGTAAGTTTTCCCCATCATGAAGCATCCATTTTAGTCCAAAAATTAAAAGTATATATTCATAAGCCAACCACCAGCAATGACATTTTTTTAAAAAAAAAAAATATTAAAAAATTGTTTAACTTTAAGAATTAAAAATAAATAAACATAATTAACTTAATATCTCATAGCCACTTATTTCTCCAAGGGGGTAATATAAACGTTTACCATTTACAGTATTTCTATACACTGAATTTCTAAAATGTGATGATGTCCACTGCTATAATTTACATACACAATAAACTTAATACAACATGGTTAAATATGTAGTAGATCTGCTAAATATATCCAAAAACGCTGACACCCAAAGATAAAACATAATCCACTTTAATTTGGTCAGAACCGCATCTAAATAAAACAGACCAATAATCAAAAACAAATCTTGTGTAAGAAAGAAACAGATCTAGTTTATTAAACAAAACTTAAATAAATATTTTTAAAACCTCTCCAATTTATTCTGGGACCTTGTGTAAGAATGTAACAGAAGCTTATTCAACAAAACTCGAGTAAATATTTCTAAAACTTATCCAGTTTATTCTGGGACACAACAATTGTAGATTAGCACATACCCAGAACTTTGAAATTATTATTAAACCATTACCACTAAAACTGGAAACATTCCCAATTTGTTTATTAGTAAACCAGAAATCTTAATTCATATTCAAATATTCTAAACTAGGACAGGACCAGTTTTAAATTAGTAAACCAGAAATCTTAATTCATATTCAAATATTCTAAACTAGGACAGACCCAGTTTTAAATCAGTAAACCATAAATCACAATCCATATACAAATATGCAACCATTACAAACTTGAACAGAACCAGTTTTATATTAGTACAAAAACCAAAAATCCAGATTACAAGATAGCTGAAACCATTTTAATATTTCCGATATATACCAAGAAAACAAGGAATGCTGAATGCTTTTTAATTTTAATAACCTTAAAATTCGTCATGTTTAGGGCCTGGGAACTCCTCATGGGAGATAATTCCATCAAGATCCTGGTCATGGTGTTTAAAAATTTCGTTAACGAACTGCCTGTGGGCAGCTTCGTTATATTCCGGGACAGGCTCACCGCGCAACTTTGCCATTTCATTGTACTTACGGACGTAGTCGGAAAACTAAAACAGAACACAGACATACAGTTACTAACACCTGTCTATGAAAGCAACAAAAAAATATATAATTTAAAAAAAACCCATGTTAAAACAAAAACCCTAATTAAATGCATATTGTCACAGTTCCATGATGTACTTGTTGAAGTATTAATTGAAATTATATATATTAAATTTTGATTTGTCCTAAGTTTACCAAAGTATTTATCTACCTGAGCACCATGTCCATATTTTATCTACTAGAGGACTAATAAATTCAGTAGCCAAACAAGGTATTGCTTGAAATACACATTTGATTTGTCCCTAAATTTACATTACAGTATATAACCATGTACATGACCACCATATTTCATCAATAAACAATAAGGAAGGAAGGAAATGTTTAATTAACAACGCACTCAATACACTGGTGTACGGTCATATGGTGTCAGGCACGTAGACAGAGAAGTAACCCACTGCCATATATTCTATTTATTACCAACATTAAGAGAAATAAATTCCTGTGAATTTGTAACATTATGCCTTTAATCAGATAAAGGGAATTATTATTAAAAAAAAAAAATTAAAATTAAACAAAAAGAACATAACATATTTAAACCATCATAACGATGTATAAAAAGAAATAAACATACAAGGTTAAGACGCTATTTAATTAAACCAAACAATACTTTACATAAAGAAAACAGATTATAATTATTAGAACGGTGTTTGTGTGTGTATGTGTTTGAGTGTGCGTGTGTGAGAGTATGGTGTGTGTGTGTGTGTGTGTGTGTATATGAGTATCAGTTTGTGTGTATGAGTGTCAGTTTGTGTGTATGTATATATGTGTGCCTGAATGTTTATGTGTGTGTGTGTGTGTGTGTGTGTGTGTGTGTGTGTGTGTGTGTGTGTGTGTGTGTGTGTGAGAGAGAGAGAGA
>JAUTBW010060425.1:0-10792 GCA_032361425.1 Peltospira smaragdina
AAAAAAAAAAAAAAAAAAAAAAAAAAAAAAAAAAAAAAAAAAAAAAAAAAAAAAAAAAAAAAAAAAAGAGGAATAAATACAGATCAAAAAATTTAATATCAGAAATCCATAGAATTTTAACTGTATATTAATAAACAGAGATGTTAACAAATTTTATTACATTCCTTTAAACATTAATTAATATTAATCAGCCATAACAGATGTTCTCAGTTTCATTAATTAAAAAAGGGATTAGTGATAAATTCATGGCTTAATTACTACATTTTAACACTTTTTTCTGACACCCAATAGCCAATTTTTATTACTACATGACACACACAACACTTTGTGTTTTCCAACTCATGCCCTAGTGAATGTCTTGTAGTAGAAGTCGCATATAGACACAGAGGCATTATGGAATATACAGTGTGTAGCTTTATTAACCAATTAGTCCATGTCTAAATGGTTGTTTTCAGTAATGATGACCAGTGTTTATGAGGAATGTTGTCCATAGGGTGTACAGGAAGTCATTGTTTGGTGTAAACAGTCATCCAGGCACGATCATTTTCCCCTGGGAATAAGGAATTTACATTCTATGTGCCCTCTTGTTTATCTTTCAAGTTGCTAATATGGCTTGCGGTTTCTCTGTTCAATGATCGGTGTGTGAAGTCCTCTGAAAGGCAAAGATGGTGATCGTTGTATTAAACATACATCTCCAGCCTGAGAGAGAAAATTCAAATTTGATTTCACTGCCAGTGTCACTTGGCAGTGTGTTGCTGGCTCTTGTAGTTTGTCACCTGTAGGAAATCTGCTGGACAAATCAGGATTTCAAGGTTGATGAGAAGATGTGGGTGGATTAAAATGTTAGGCATGTTTGATTTACAAGACGTATTTGATTTTACATTTACAATGTCCCCATGTAGAATATTTGAATGGGAGAAGATTTAATAATAGTTGTGCTACCTGACAGGGATTGATCTCAGATCTCAGGTTGACTGTATGTTAGCAGGTGCAATGACCACTAGGCTACAGAGGCACCCATTAATAAAGGAAAGAGTTTGGTGAAATGTTATTCATTTACACACACACAGTATTCTTACATACATGTTATATTGACTCATATGGACAGTAAACATATCTAGTTAATTGATTCCTTTCTATTTTGCCTTCAAATAAGCATTTTGTTCATCTGTTTTTTCTATCTGTTTCTTTTCCTCAGACATCCAACCATTAATATATATTTATTTTTGTGCTAGGGTGTCAGTAAAACATTCATTCATTCATCTTTGTCAGTTTGTTTTTCTGTCCATCCAATTTATATTACTACATCCATCATTTAGTTTTTCATTTGTGCTCCAAGCCACCTATATACACCCAACAAATGATTGTGTGGTGGCGAATGAAAAAGAAAGAACATTATGTCAAGTTACCAAAATGTGATAGCAATATATTATGTTGTATTAACCTGGCAGTGTGATTTGATCTAATAAAATGAGTACTGTAAAATGTCTTTACATATCTTTCACCTGGTGTAAGGTATTTAAGTGTTGCTGTGAATTATATAAATTGTGCAAATTATATAAATGTAAATAGCTGAATCTAAGTACTGGTGTCAAAAATCTCATTACATTTAGTCTGAATAACCAAATAATTAACTGTATTTTATTACTGTTTCAGGTTTCCGTGGTAAAAACTGTGAGAAGAACATAGATGACTGTCAGCATAACCGCTGCGCTAATGGCTCAACGTGCATTGACGGGATTAATGCCTACACATGCAAGTGTCCACCCACTTACAAAGGTAAGCAAACAGCTGGTGTTGTTAGAGATACATCCACACAGCATTGAGTTTTTCATTTATGCTGTGTTATTGCTAGGTCTTAGAGAACAAAGAGTTTTGCCAAATTATTCATTTAAAACATAAGTCTATTTTAAAAATTTTTTTTAAAGAATTTAATATTTAATATCCTCCTTCATTTCTCTATATTTTTCTTTCTTTCTCTCATTCTTTCTTATTTTGGTTTGTTTGTTTAGTTGGTTGGTTGTTAATTAAACATTTAATATCTTAAAATTTTTAGGACCAGTTAGCAATCTACAAGATAAGATTTGACACATTTCCATTTTTATATTTAATACCTATTATATTAACACACACTTAAAAGCAGACATAAATCTGGTTATATTTCAGTCTGATAATTCCAGTACAGATAAAAATAACCCAACTCAAAGATTATTATAATTAACACCTATATACCTATCATTAGTATATCTATCTGCCATCCTTAACTACATGCCCAGCACCATTATAACCATAATTAAAAAGTGTTAAAGCACCAAAAATAATACATTATTTTCCTTTTCTAGCATACTAGCATACACTATATATTTAAAAAACGAAAATTGAAAAGGAAAAGCAAATATACAGTTGATTGGAGACTGAAAGTGAATTACTTGCACTTGCCATACAATCAGTTTGTGAATCATTTCAGAAAGTGACATGTACATCTGCCACTTGCTCGATTTTTTGTCCTTCAACATTTTCTTTATTATTGAGTGGCAGGCCAATTGTCATAACAGCCACAGATTTTCCATGCTTGGTTGATGATGGGGGTATACCTGAAAGAAAAACCTACCCAAGATTACTATTTTGAACTTATCACCAGGTGGATGTCATTGTATGGGATGGTAACATTAAAGGATTATGAGGAAAATATCATTGTTAACTGTTGAACATGCCTGTTTAATGGAGCTTGCTGTGACTTGGGGTATTTCGTTGTTGAAATACAGTTTTATCTCCGTGTATCTTTTAGGATTGATAGACAGCATCATTCAGCTTAATCCAAAATGATGGAAGATACAATTGTTTATTTAAGTTATTTTCCTGGTTTTGTTCTTATAAGGGTCTGGCATCCTGCCCTGTTCAAATAGGGGCTCTATGGCTAAAATACAATAGTTATTTTCATTTTTTAAGGATGTAGAATCTTGTTTAGGCAATTCAAAGCTATATATATATGCCTGTAGTACAATTTTAGTTATTATTATTTTTAAATATATTATGATTCAAGCATCGTGTCCGAAGTAATTCTTGACTCTTCCCTAGATAGTGATATAGTCTAACAATTTATTATGAAAATCGTCCATATAGACTGTGAAACCAGTGATTAACTTTGTCTAAATTACATATTATATAGCTTTTTTTTTTTTATTACGGCTATCTTTATTACAGTAGTTGTAGTTTTTTTTTAATATACATAGACAAAACTAATTATGACTCGATGCACATGACTGAATATTTAAATCATTAAACTAATTAACAGAACATTTTTTAAATGCTTTGGTTTTGTCTCTGATGTGTAGTTTAATTGAACATGATCAATGCCTGCAGTTATTTCCGTAATGTGCCTGTTAGTGCAAAGCAATTATATTAAAGACCATGGTAAGTTCATCAGAAATTAGGGTTATAAAAATAAAACAATTTAAGTCACACATACACAGAAAGAGAAAGAGAGGTGGGGGAGGAGAGAGAGAGAGAAAAAACAGACAGAGAGACAGACACAGACAGAAAATAGACAAGCACACAAATACAGTTCTTGTCAAATTCCATCCACAGGCTTGACTAATGTTACTGTGACTGACATCATACTAAATAACATCACACAGTATCAACAAGTATTTTGCAGCTGAACATAGGTAAAGGATACCAGAATTACAAGGGCCAAACTTGACCATATGTTGTATGCAGATGATGCAATGTGTTTTAAAGTCTTACAGTGTCATTTGCACCAGGTAATCTTTACCACTCCAAAACAAAAGGTCCTTATACATTATTATCACACCAGAGTGTGCCAAATTCTTCCTGCAATCTTTTGAGCAGCAGGAATGTGAGCCAAGGAATTTTTGTGGATGGATTCGCGTGACGGATTAGGTGCCAAGAGCCTTGATGCAGGGCCTTGTCTGCCGTGTGGTAACAGGGCGGATGAGAAGATTGCTTATCCTGGTGTCAGTCGGCTCATGATGTTCATTTGCAATGCTCTACTTGGCAGGCGTGTCATACGAGATGTATTGCATGCATTGTTATTGTACATTATAAATGTCACCAGACAAAGAGAGGTTGTGGGATGAATTCCAATGTTTTAATATAATTTATGACTAATGTGAATCATAGATACAGTTATAAATAAATTAATCAAAATATATTTACAAAGGTGAACGTGGATAAATTAAAACGACAATTTTTCTAAATACAGTTAATAATACAAACAGGTTGTAGACAGGCTTTTTTCCTTCATAAATGTGAACTTTAAATATATGTGAATTTGTTTTATATTTATATTACGAAATCATGTTCTGAAACAAATTAAATTTAATGGCATAATCAGCATTAGACAAAACTTAATAGAAACCTTGTTTTACTTAAGTTTTCACTGAGTTAAAGAAATGCAGAATACACTGTATACCTCACGGGCAAGGGTCATAGCCATCAGGCAATTATTGAAGCCATAATAAGATGAGGTGACACAAACCGCCATGTTAATCTCACCCACTCTGCCTATAGAGTAAGGTGCTTCATGCCATGGCAACAGTATATTACACATACACGCTTTATTTAAAAACCCCAACAACGCTACTGTACCAGGTATCTTCAAAATAACTAGTGAACTAGGAAGCATTTAATTACTGGGTCCTTAATTTGTGAATAATAAAATAATAAATTCTCACTATTGCATCCTCAGCTTACTTAGTGGGTTAAAAGGTTTGTTACTACTCAATGCTCAAAAGCACAAAAGTTAAAAATTAACATTATATTACACATTATATTTGTATAAGACAAAAAGGATCTCACTATTATATCCTCAACTAACTAATTTGAAAAGGATCTCAATATTGAATTGCAAAAATCAATTGTCTCCTCAGGAGTCTAGAATTTTTGCTAATTGTTTTACTTGCTTTAAGTTCAGTAGATTTGAAAATTCACTGGCCACTGTAATTGTGTAATTATTTACAGGCCCAAGTCTAAAAATCACTGGCCATGGGTGTCAGGCCAGTGTATACTAGACGTCCTGCCTAACACGTGAATAAAAACCCTCTCCATTATCTCTTTCAGGTGAGTTCTGTGATATAGATGTGGATGAGTGCCTGGAACAGCCAACCATCTGCCACAACGGTGGCACGTGCATCAACCAGCCGGGTGGCTACATGTGCATCTGCGTCAACGGCTGGACGGGCAGTGACTGCAGCGAAAACATCGATGACTGTGCCAGGCAGCCCTGCTATGACGGCGGCACATGTCATGACCGTGTTGGATACTTCTACTGTGAATGTCGGAAAGGAAAAACTGGTAAGTGTTTAGTTTGGGTTAATTATACTGAAAATGTTGAAGAAAAACGGGTTTAACCTTTTGGTACTTATGTAAAACTAAAAAAATTTAAAACTAAAAATGTCATTTACTGTAAATTGAATCTACATCAGTATAAATTTGGTAAATAAATTTCTTCTTTTAAATTGTAAATAATATATTTAGATAATTACCTATTTTCTATGAAATTCCCTTTAAAATGGCTACAGTACTTTAAAATAGCTTGTGTTACAGCAGATTTTCTGTCTTACTGTGATAATAGATCTTAACCATACGTCTGACACTTTATAACTGTAAACAAAACATATTGAGTGTGTCGTTAATAAATAAAAAATTTCTCACTAGGTTTGCGCTGCCACCTCCAGGACGCGTGTGACAGCAGCCCCTGTCACCGAGATGCTCTGTGTCAGACGTCGCCCATCACAGGAGGACCCATCTGCAGCTGTGCCAAGGGATTCATGGGGGACGACTGTTCACGGGACATCGACGAGTGTGTCGAAAGTAAGTGTGTTTAGATACAAGTTCATTTGTTGTCAAGTTGGATGTAATAATCATAAATTATTGGATGACGCCACATTTATATAATTTCCGAATGCTTAAGTTTAAACAAAACAAGTATGCCTATACCATCTACATTATGTAAAAAAATGTTTTTTAATATTGTGAAATAAATTGTAGGAAGAGGGGGTTGGTATAGTTAGTATATTAATAACACATAATTAAAACTTCAAATCTTACATTATTCCAAATGATTCCCATTAGCTAAGACATGTGGTACTGAAAATGAGACAATGAAATAAACATTGTATGTAATCAGTGGACACTGGACATTCTTTCATTGTATAGTTATATAAAAAGAAGTCAAAACCAGTGAAGGGTGAAGCTTGTACTACATTAAACATATATAAGAACATAAAACTTTCATGATGACTCATTCTTCATTGCTTATTTGCCATGTAGCCCTTTATATAATTTGAAGAGAATAAATAAAAGTATGTTTAATAACACCTCATTACCTACTGGATAAAACTGTGTGAAATATGGGTGAAAGGTAAATTTCTATCCATGTAACTAATTTTTGTCCTATACAGTTCAGTAGTCAGATGATCATATCTGATGATTTAACCACTGCACCATAAAACCTGTGATACCATGAGAATTTATGAGACCTGTGCCCTGACTGCACTATATGACTTGTTTGAAACTGCAGTTCAGTACAGTGATTTTTAAACCATATGTGTCTAGCTTGGATATGCTCGATTTGGATATGGGAAAGTGAGAATAGCATCTACTTGTGGTCTGATGGATTCTCGGATCAAACCTTTCTGGTGTGCCCATTGATCTGTGTCTTGTTTCACATTTGATATAACAAACTTGTATGTACTGTCCCGTTTGTGTGTTGATAAAATATCCCTTGCTGCTAACAGAAAAGAATATTAACCCATGAAGTGGCTGCAGCAGGTTTCTTTCTCATTGGCTGAATTGTCCTTAATCATATTTCTGATACAGTATAACTCAGATTATAAATGTTAAATCAAACATTTCCTACATCACTTTGTATATATAAAAATAGATAAAATGAACATAATTTATATTTGGAAATTCTGACAGAGGGTTCAATTGGGTCAGTTTGTACTATGTGTCAAAACAGTGCAGCTTTACGTGGCCCAGTTTGAAATGTATTGACACTAATCAGCAGCAAGTCAGATGCATATCTGTAAATGAAATTTATAATCTCCAATTTCCAGCAGAAATTCTCACGCTCATGCAATATCGGATTACATTCCTCAGCTTTCCACTGTGTTTTGGCATACTTTAGTTGGCAATGGGTGCAAAATGTTTTCTGATTACTGCAACTGTGTGAAACAGTTACGTGTGACTGTTAAGTTAGATTTTAATTGCGTTTTTGAAAAGCGTACTGATAACTTGTCAATAATAATTTATATTAATTTATATATATTTTTTAATTTCATTAAGCACAGATGATATTAATGTGTTGAAACATTAAAAGCAAGCACTTATATAATCTATTAGTACCTATTATATGGTGTTATTTTATATTAAAATACTGAATTCTTTATATAAAATCAAATGCATAGTTGTGTTATAGTTTAATTTTTTTTTTTTTAATTGTGATATAATTTAAGTGTTGTTCTGTATTAAAAAAAATAAAAAAATAGGGGTTTAATTGGAAAAATTTATTAATTTTAAAATAAATAAACCATAAAATTATTTTGTTATAAGAACTAAATATGTTTAGTTTTTGCTTTAAACAATAAATTATGAAAATAATTAATATAGTAAAAACTTCCCACAAGGCAGCAGCACAATGTCGCGTTTTCGCTAGACAGTTTTGTCAAAAATTCACCACTGTATAATTTTGTAATTTCAATTGGGTATTTTTTTTCTAACCTGTGTGTTAGTTGTTCACATGTGTGTGTGTGTGTGTGTGTGTGTGTGTGTGTGTGTGTGTGTGTGTGTGTGTGTCTGTGTGTCTGTGTGTGTGTCTGTGTATGTGTGTGTATGTGTGTCTATGTCTGTGTGTGTGTGTGTGTGTGTGTGTGTGTGTGTGTGTGTGTGTGTGTGTGTGTGTACGTAGTTTAGAAAGGTACCAGTCTTACTTGCATTTAATCCTCTCTGATATATATTTTTTAATTAAATAATCAAAATGCTGTTTTTCTCCAGGCACCCTGTCTCCATGTGAACACCAAGGAACGTGTGTGAATTCTCCAGGAAGTTACTACTGTGCATGTCCGGATGGGTTCACAGGTCACTTCTGTGAGAAGAACATTAACGAGTGTGCGTCCGACCCTTGCTTTAATGAGGGTACCTGTCTCGACCTGAATGGAGCATACAGGTGTATCTGCATGCCAGGTAAGCACTTCTGTGATACATATAATCATAACAATAATGTAATATATTTATGTGTAATAATAGTAGTACTTTCAGCGTGCTCAACTAATTTTTATTAATGTCTATATATCAGAATTGGAAATGTTTTAATTAAAAAAAAAATCCTAGTGTTTACCTGACATGGATTGATCTCAGATTGACTGCATATCAGGTTGGCGTGTACATCACCAGGCTACCAAGACACTCATGATAAAATATAAATACCATTGGGTTATATCTCATTCCAGCTGATGCTCCACAACTGGTATAACCTGTGGTATATGCCGTCATGTATGTGGTATATGCCATCATGTATGTGGTATATGCCATCATGTATGTGGTATATGCCATCATGTATGTGGTATATGCCATCATGTATGTGGGATATGCCATCATGTATGTGGGATATGCCATCATGTATGTGGGATATGCCATCATGTATGTGGTATATGCCATCATGTATGTGGTATATGCCATCATGTATGTGGGATAGTGCATATAAAAGATTAGTGCTGTTTCTTTCTTTCTTTTTTTCTCCCGATGATGATGAAAATGATAATGATAATGATTACCAGCCACAATAATACTAAGTTTATGATCTGTAACAGGAATTATTTCCAAACTGTGCACTGTGTGTGTGTCTGTACCTGTTATTCTGCATTTGTTTATAAAACTAACTCGATACTTTCATCAGTAGATACATTTACCACCGTTGATAACTGGAATTATATAATGTTACAAAATGCAGTATTACTTCAAACAGAACATATATTAGATGTTGTTTTGAAAGAAGGTATGAATGATGCATAAATTGCTTATCAGTTAGTCTGTTCATTTTCTAAGATAAGGTGTTAATAAAACATGAAATACTAACAATGTATCAATACAGTGATTCGAAAATAAATAATTGCTTTGTACCTGTAATTGCCTTAATGCATGCATGATAACTGGCATATCTACTGCCTGGCTGGTTATATATATCATATCTGTATGCCTGGCTGGTTATAAATGTCATATCCTCATGGCTGGCTGATGGTTTTGTAAAGCCATGATGAACGCAGATCAGTTGAAAGTTAACTGTGCCTCTGTAACTGTGGGAAAGTGACTGTGATACCTTTTCACATCAGGGGGCAGCACTTATCTCCATTTTTTTCGTGCTTCATGTGTTTTATGTTTCTGAAAGGCGTATGGGTAAATGTTTTTTAAGTTGTGTGAGACCCTTCTATGAGGCTGAGCTAATAACAAAACACATTTTCGAATCTGAATATGAACCTGTGAGAAGCTGGTGTTTGGTTGAAACATTAATATTCTTTTCATGGCTTGCTTATTGACTGAATGTGATTGACTGTGAAATTAAATATGTGTTTATTTTTTACTTTTCATATTTAAATGACCCCATGGTTTATTTCTTTTAAATATTTTAAAATAAACTTCTAAAAAGTCGTAAGTGCTAATTTATTCATGTCATCCACTCTTATTTCATTTGGGGTGGTGTGGGAATCAAATAACAAACAGACAAACTGACAGACATACAGAAAGACGGGTAGCAGCAGCTACAACAGTAACAAAACAAACACCCTTCCAAAAACAACAACAATCTTTTATTTTAAAAAAACAACAACAATAACAACACACACACACACACACACATCACAACAAAAACAAAACAATGTAAACAAACATGAATGACAGAGACAAATAATAAATATTTTGCAGTAGAGTTGTGTTAGTTTTTATATTGTTTTGTCAGGTAAACAACAATCAAATGTAACAAAAACCAGTATAACTGTACAAAATGTTTATTTCAACATTAATATCATAACTGCACATACTGTTTAATATTTATTGTAGCATAAATCTATTCACCCAGTATAATTGTAATTGATATTGGAATATTCTGAGAGTATAATATTGGAGTTCTTATTTTTCAGGCTACAATGGAACAAACTGTGAATATGACATTGATGAATGCCTCAGCAACCCTTGTCTAAATGGAGGTGTTTGTCGGGACAAGAACAATAGATATGAATGCTCCTGTCCAAATGGTAGATATCATTATGTTTATTGACTTTATGCACTATAATATATTGTGATGCATGATCATAAATCTTGGTATCTTTAGTTGGTAATTGATAAAACAAGTATAATGCAAAAAGCGTTACATAATAGAGGCAAACAAAAACAGTTGATAGCTAGTGATGTAAAAGCTGCATCAGTGTGCTGTTATTTTTGTACCTTTTTCAAAAATATACACCTATGCATGCAGTGATACACATGTTTAGCTCTGCAATTTGACAGTAGGAGGAGGCAACTGAACATGGTGTATTATTTATAATGGTTACACACTAAATTTCATTTAATCTGTAATCTAGTTTTCTTGTTTTTCTCATAACTAATATACTAAAAATAGTTGTTCTTTTTAAATGAAAGACTACTTTTGTTTAGAAAGCTTTATACTGTCTTGATTTAAAAAAAGGATTGTTTGTATGTGTGTGTGTGTATGTGTGTGTGTGTGTGTGTGTGTGTGTGTGTGTGTGTGTGTGTGTGTGTGTGTGAGAGAGAGAGA
>JAUTBW010060536.1:0-10791 GCA_032361425.1 Peltospira smaragdina
TTTTTTTTTTTTTTTTTTTTTTTTTTTTTTTTTTTTTTTTTTTTTTTTTTTTTTTTTTTTTTTTTTTTTAAATAAAGCTGAGATTGGGTTAATTTTTCAGTATGTCAGAACCCCCCACCAATTTATTATTTTATTTTAATAAAGCCGAGACTGGGTTGTTTTAATTTTTCAGGTTTGGCCGATAAATGATTTTCCAGATGCGGAAGTGAACCAGGCATCTAGTCGACTGATTAATCTGCACAGCCAAGCGTTTCCTAATGAACGCATTTTGATGCAGGTAAGCAAATATTAATTCATTCCGGGAACCAGTAGTCATTTGCATTCATTCTAGTCTGTATATAATGTGTTTATTTATTATTATTATTATTGTTGTTGTTGTTGTTGTTGTTATTATTATTATTAGTGTGCATGTTCAATGTAATGATAAACTCAACACATTTTATGTTCTATTTAACAATTTACTGTGAACACATTTTTACAAATATTATTAATGACAAGATAGAAAGCTGAGAGAGAGAGAGAGAGAGAGAGAGAGAGAGAGAGAGAGAGAGAGAGAGAGAGAGAGAGAGCATGTGTCATTCCAGCTTGTGCTCCACAACTGGTGTATTAAAGGCCGTGGTATGTGTTATCTTGTCTATATGGTGCATATAAAAAAGACACCTTGCCGCTAATTGAAAATGCTAATCCATATGATGGAAGCGAGTTTACATTCTATCATATTGGTCCTTAACCATGTCTGAAGCTATACAACTGTAAACAAAATGTGTTGAGTGAATAATTAAATTGTTTGGTCTGTTTTCAGAGACAGCGTGTGCGAATTATTCCTGTTACGGAGGTGAGCTACAAATGGAAGGACTCTGCCTCCTCATTCTTTGTGTACGGCTTTGAAAACAAAGTACATGCGCCCGACTACCCTCAGAAGTGCTGTTGTGGCTGCACTATACTTTAAATACCATTACAGGGGCCGTAAGAAGTCCTTGAAAGTTTGGAGGCACTGACTGCTCAGACCTGTCAACCCTCCCAGATTTCATCAGCGATTCTCGATATATAACCTTGCCAAAAAAATAAAAATAAAAATGTGTATGGGGGTTGGCACGTGTCCCCCCCCTTTCCTGTTCCTATGGCCATAACATAGGATGTGAAAAGTGACATCTGCATTTAAGACATTTAGTGTCTAAATATCACACACACACACACACACACACACACACACACACACACACACACACACACACACACACACACACACACACACACACTTCAATATTTTAACTTATTCATTGTTAAACATCCCAAATATTTTACATTATTAGTGAAAATTCATGTCAATATGGGTCTACAACATGCTAGTATTAACTTAACATTCCATTTCATTTTTCTTAATGATTAAGCTGGCATCAGAAATAATGCTTTTAATTTTAATTAATTAATTAAATACATTATTACTATCATCATCATCACTATTACTATATTCATGTACTTTACACATACATAGGATTAAAAGAAAAGTTATTTCACAATGCACTCGGTGTTTATTAACAGTTATACTGGCGTCAGAAACATTTAAATTGGTGGACAGCTAACAGGGTTACGCACACATAGATGTAACAACTCGTATTTTAATAGTAACCATGTGATAATCAAAATGGTGGCAACTTGTAAACACTTGAATACCATTTGGTATTATGTGATTGGTTCGTAGCCTGCTGTTGGTACTTTAGATGACCATATTTTTAATGTATGGAAAATACACAGAGGCAAGACATTCAACATGCAACTACAAGCAGTAAATTCAAATGTTTATTAAAATTATTTTAGTTGTCTCTATGATACTGTACCATAGGCTACTGCACCCAGTAGGCCTATAATTATAGAACCCTGAAATTTGTTTAACAGGAAACTTTGCTTAAGACATTTTCCTAACTTAATTTTGTTGTGCCATATTTTATTGTGTCATGGTATTCGTTTTATATGTTACTTCTTTGTTTTATTTGTAGATAAATGAATATTGTGCATGTACTATATTTGAAAACTGAACCATTGATAAAATATATTGCATTGTATTTTTGTAATAAATAAATCAAAATCTGTTATATTTTATTATTTTACATGTTTACTATAAGTATAACATGGTATGTGCTATAAAACATTCCTTGCTGCTAATTGGAAAGAGTAGCCTGCTTAAATCATAATGATCCATAACCAAATGTCTGACTATGATGTCCCAACTGCATCAGGTCTAGTTTTTCAGAAATTGCAGTAAAAAAAAAAATTAGCTGTTTCTTTCAAGCTGTATCTTATCAACAAAGGTAGAAATGTGCTGTTTGATAGGCTTGGAGTTGAACTGGGTTATTATTCTACTCAAACTGACACCAAGTATTAGTCTAGGTACCGGGTATACCAATTATTTCGGAAAATGTCGAGTTGGGATGCTGTTATAGTCAGGTATTCAAATGCATTGAGTGTGTTGTTAAATAAAACACTTGTTTCCCTCAACAAAGAACTCAACATTCTAGCTGCCAGTAGTAGATGATTTAATTACCATTTAAATGAACTCCACATGTCATGCATAGTTCTACCACTAAATAAATTAACAATGTAAATCATCAAGTAACACATGCACATTAACAATATCTATCTTAATTTACACAAAACATAATCAGATGTATATAAATTAAAAACTCTGAAGTAGTATTCAAATAGTTTACCATGACGTGAATATTTTAGGTACAGTAATGCAGGATACAATCCAATTTTATTTTTGAAAAATTATATATCAAGTTGGAATTTTTAAAATGTCCTTAATTGTTGATTATTATGCTAAATAATTTAAAGTAAATCATAAATATATCTGTATTATCCAACAAAAACAGATTAAGAAAGCCAATAAAACATATTTTAATTCATCCTGAATTAAAATAATGTTCAACCTGAATTAAAATAATGGATGATTCATATATTTTAGAAATCAAGTAAATAGATATGCTGTGATTATTATGATGATTGTTGTTGTTTTTATTATATTCATTATTATTGTTATCAGATCTGAAACTAGAGACATACAACTACAGTACCAATAGTCTATGTAATATTTGCATATCAAACATTATGTCATGATTCTTGCTATTTCCAGAAATAAAAATAAGGAACAGCCATTTTAGTCGAAAAGCAGATTACGAATGCTTGGTTTCAAGTTATTACAAGAAGTAGACAAATAAATCGTCACCTAAGAATGAAAAGGTCGTAAGTGACTTTTTCAGGTGTTTGAGAAAACTAGAAAAATATCTGTTATCCGTTTTGAAAATTCTGTTCAGAGTTTACAATATGAATTATAGATAATCTGTCTCGCACATTGTAAACCCTCTCCTGATTTTTCAACATGGATGACAGATATTTTTCTAGTTTTCTCAGACACCTGAAAAAGTCACTTACGACCTTTTCATTCTAAGGTGACAATTTATATACATATAAAACCATTAAAGATAATTACACTGTTGTGAGTAAATAGCATATTTTATATCAGTGTGCCCTAATACTAACATTGTTGATTAATCAGTATTAAAAAACAACTTTTCATTGCTCTTTAGTTTTAGAATTCAAGTCGCCGTCTATTTCAAAACGTCGCCTACTCAAAATTAGAGGGAGAAGTGTCTTCTCCCTAAAATTCAGACTTAGCGTGAGGCCTGTATATGTGTGTGTGTGTGTGTGTGTGTGTGTGTGTGTGTGTGTGTGTATATTTATTTATTTATTTATTATTATTATTATTATTATTATTATTATTATTATATTTTTTAAAAACAGTATACTCAAAACATTTTATGCAAATAATGTCATCAGCTCACTTACATTGATTTCAGATCTACCTTGTGTCAGGCAGATGTTTTCACCACTAGGCTATAGAAGTTTGAAGCACCCTTAATTCTTCCATTGTCACAAATATACATATACTGATTAAAATAACAGGCTAATATCTTCTGGTTTATTACATACTAGACAGACATCAGGTTGCAAATATGGCATAACAAAAAGTGTAATCTTTGCTTAATTAATTCTTCCTCTGCCGCTAATATACACGTAATGAAATAAAGTAATTGCCTTCATCTCAATACTTGCTTATCGAGTGGGCCAGCTAATCTCACGTTGTTTTATTGTCATCTTGCTGCTACATTAGGTTATTTCTCTGGAGGATGCACTGTACTGAGAGTATGGTTGAGTGTTTGTATTAGGTTTTCACAATTATCACTCTTGTTGGTCTCCAGTGGAAATTTTCTGTATCTGGAGAAATATAGAATGACATTCAGCTTGGTAATAAATAAAATATCTGTTTCTTAACCGATAGTTTATGTATTTGTAGAAAGGTGGATTTAATTTAACTTTGTAATATATAAAATATCTGTTACTTAAGGTAACCATTATTTGATATATTTGCAGAAAGGTGAAGTTAATTTGACTTGGTAATACATAAAATAGCTGTTACTTAGGTAACTATTATTTAATATATTTGCAGAAAGATGGAGTTAATTTGACTTGGTAATATATAAAATATCTGTTCTTATGGTAACCATTATTTGATATATTTGCAGAGAGGTGGAGTTAATTTGACTTGGTAATAAATAAAATATCTGTTACTTAACCAATATTTAATATATTTGCAGAAAGATGGAGTTAATTTGACTTGGTAATATGTAAAATATCTGTTGATAATAATCTATGAAATATCTATTCTGTAACTGTTTTCTAGATCTTGAGAAACACGGAGTGACATCTGACTTGGTAATATACATTAGGCCAATAATAAAATAACTGATCCGTAACCAATATTTTTTATATTTGCAGAAATGTGGAGTCAGATTTGACCGAGTTGTTTATAAAACCTCTTATATGTTTTATATATCGGGATATACACACACACACAGACACACACACACACTCACATACAGATACACATGCATGTGCTCATAACACACACATACACACACACACACACACACACACATTGCAACTCACAAAATGGCATTAAAAATTTGTCTTAAGAAACAAACATGTATAAACATGTTACATACACATAGATTTAATATCTTTGATACATCTAAAATCTGTTTTGTAATTTTTTTGCCTTTTAAATCTAATTTCCCCTACTTGAATGATCTTTTTGTTAAAAGAACAACCCACATTTAATATTATCATAACCAGAATGTCATAAACCTGTTAGTATGGATGTCCTAGCACCTGTTATTGCTAAGGGCTTCAGCTTTTCCTAATCTGGCATTGTGCTGATTGGCTTATGACACTATAGGAAACCTGTCCAATCCATCACACTCTTGTCCAAACCGTCACAATCTGCAACAAAGTGTGTAGCCACGTCCCTGGCTAGAAGACTGTCTGAATCTATGCGGTTGGTACACTGATTGCAGTTCTTATACCGTGATTAGAAGTCAGACTATTTTCAAAGATGTTATCAGATTTTTTTATATTATTCGTTATCGCTTGGTGATTTGTGTCTTGTTAAGCGCTTGGACTGAGAGTTGTTAATGGTGATTGTGTCACTTGAAGTCTCACAGCAGTGGAACGTGGTTCTATAAAAGCCTGTTGATAAGAGACTTCTTGATTCAGTGTTTGCTTGTCCATAAGTGGATTCTGGTGTTCATGGAATGTAAGGTGGGTCAGATAAAAACAGACCACACTCTGTCAACAGAGAGAGAGAGAGAGAGAGAGAGAGAGAGAGAGAGAGAGAGAGAGAGAGAGAGAGAGAGAGAGCGAGAGAGAGAGAGAGAGAGAGAGAGAGAGAGAGAGAGAGAGAGAGCATAAAATATATCCACATATATACATACATCTACACTCAGCATACAAACTCACACACACACACACACACACACACACACACACACACACACACACACACACACAATTATGTACAGTTTAGTAAGACATGTACTATATGTATTTCATTATTTGTATGCTGAGTGGATTACATGTATATGTTTGCAAATAATGTGGAAAGATATTTATATAGGTATATCACCTATGATTTCAGAAGTTATAGGTTAAAATAAGTCTCCTCAAACACCACCTGTTATATTAAATGGCAATATTAAATAAGTATTAGTAATACACAACTGCCATTAATTTAGCATGTTCACTTTATCTGTTTAATATATTATGTACTGTTATAACTTGTATTAAAACTTTTGATGCCTCATTAGCCTGGTGGTGAAAACACAGTCGATCTGAGATCGATTCCTGTTAGGTGGTCACTAGGGATTTTTCTAATTCAAATGTTTCCAATACGAATAAAACTGTTAATCAAAATATATTAAAATTATTATTAAAACCTCAGAATGAACCATCTATACAAGAGCAAAGAACAAAGTTGTGTAAACAGACAATTTTATAAACATAAAACATTTATTTCGCATAAGACAAATTAACCACTGTGAATATCACAACTTCACATTGGAGCCGTTATTTGCAGAATAAACAAGGTTGTATAAATATTCATAAAAACGTCAATCTGTAGACTTAAAAGAGTTCAATTCTTTGTCCAACCCATGGCTAATGAATGTTGATATGGAATGTCAGTGGATAACAAGCTGTTCCTCGGGAGTTGAGATGTTTCTCCAACCCATGGACATGGAGGTGTTTAAAATTCATTTGTTTAATATCCAGTGGGTGTTGAATGTTGATATGAAATGTCAGTGAATAAATCGACTTATTCCCAAACTTGGGACTAGCCATTGATTTCTATGATTAGATTTTTCCTTGTTAATTTCCGCCGTGGTTGGGCTGCTGTGTGCAAAGAGCATTTTGGTTGGAGAAGAAACATCAGTTTGATGATGTGCATGCTAA
Organism: Peltospira smaragdina; assembly: GCA_032361425.1. Taxonomy (NCBI): domain Eukaryota; kingdom Metazoa; phylum Mollusca; class Gastropoda; order Neomphalida; family Peltospiridae; genus Peltospira; species Peltospira smaragdina. Next base: position 6,847 of record JAUTBW010060536.1, read on the forward strand.
ATATTCCCTTGCAGGGTGACCCACATGGCCCCTTTCAGGTCCCTTCCATATGCTCTGTTGAAAAGGTTAATGGCAGACAGCCACATTACTAATTTCTTATTACCAGTTATTAGTGGTTGTATGTTGTAGTAATTTTGAGTTTAGTTTGTTGGCATGTGTTGTTGTCTAAACTATGGATTAATTTTTTTTTACTATAGTGCATAAAGTTCTGCTATGATACACGCGTGCACAGGTCTTAGGAAGAGGCTATGATATAGGCATTTGCTTGTTGGCCAATCATAAATAAATATTGTTTAAACCACATGGGTCTTATTTTTATTAAAATATTCTTCTATATCTAAAATATGATTCTTTTTTCTTACTTAATAAATTGTACTATAATGGAGTCACAGTGTGTGTGTATGTGCGTGTTAATTAGATATACACATTAGTCTCTTTCTCTCTCACACACACACACACGCGCACACACACACACACACACACACACACACACTTCTTTGAAAAATAAGCCAATGTAAGACTTGATTGCTTTTAGATTAGAAACCATGCTTCCATTGTTACAAGATCAGGGAAGCACTTTTTCTTACTTTTCTCCAAGACATTGATTATATTAGAAAGGGGGATAATCCCTGACCTTTGTGATGACTAACAAGAGCAATCAATATGGACAAAGCATTTCGGCCAGACATATTTGCCTGACCAAATGAAAAAGTCTTCGGACCTTTTGTGCTGGTGAAAGCCTAAGTGTTTGGTTTCGTGTGCAGGAAAGGCCGGTGGAGCACGGAGGAATATCAATTCTCAGACAGACAGGCAGATAATGTAATATCTTCATGACATCACTGTTAGCTGTCTGTCCTTGAAAATGGCTTGTAATCCGAGTGGAGAAATTTCAGTTTTAATAACTAGAGTTGACAGTTGTTCTGTTTTGTATTTCACACATTTGTTACCTTTCTCATTTTTCTATTGTGGTATACTTCCAAAAGACAGAGGACCTTGTCTTAGAGGCTAATGTAATAGTACAATCCAGAGCAAGAGGTAGTCCTTCTTCATGCAGTTATATGGCAAATAAGTAAACAAATAAAGAAATAGGTAAGATAAAAGTACATGGAAAATATTTTGAGATGAATCTGAGCAAGGTATAACTTAATAAATTGATAAATGACTGTCCTTAGATATGAAACTGAAATTTTTATTTTATTTTTTTATTTAGAATATTTGAGTGGGAAATCTAAACAGGGAACATTGTGGGGATAGAGGAGGAGAAAATAAGATTAAGAGACACAGACATAGAAAAACAAAAATAAGTCCGCTGCCATTACACAGGCTGTTCTAATTAGCAGCATTGGATCTTCTGTATGCACCATTCCATAGCAGGATAGCATATACTATGGATTTTGTTTCACCAGTTATTGAGCACTGAAATAATATTAGAAATAGTTGAGTGGGAGCTAAGTCAGGGTTAGTTTGATTTGTGTCCAGTAAAGGAATTTGAATCGTGAACCATAAGCACGAGTTTAATTTTCTATGAATCATATAGACAATAATTAGTTCCATTTGTAATAATAAAAGTGGCCTATTTGGGTATAAACTAGGCCAACCAGATGACTGACAGTTCAAGGCTAAATATATCAGTAAATTTATCACAATGAGAACACTGGATATAAATATTGTCTGGTTGTTCAGTTGGAAATGTCACAGTCAGTGCCTGAGGAAGTGATAAAGGTATAGTTTGTGTGCTTATTATAAATCTCCTGTCATCTTGTCTCCATTTCTGAACTGCTTCATAAATAAATCAAGTTTAAACTAAGAAGCAGAGGTGTTGTTATAAAATTAACGGTAGTTATGGATCAAATTAAATTTATAGAATTGTGATTTACTGAGCTTGGAAGTGTATTGTTTTACGGTTATAAAACTGTCCTTGTTGTCCCCCCCCCCCCCCCACACACACACACTGCATACACATGCAGACACAGACATTCTCCCTCATCTGTGTATCTCAAGAAGACTGGCTATATTCTTTGATACTTTTAAATTTATTATTTATTCCATTCATAAGTAGGTTTTATTGAGTTCATTACCCTTGTTTAAAGAAACAGAAATGTGAGACATAACTCAGCGGAATAGTCTCTGTTCATTGTTAGTCAGTCACTGGATTATTCCAACCAAGTGAACTCAGTGAGCTATTTCTTGTTCCAACCAGTACTCCACAACTAGTAAAACAAAGACTGGTATTTTATTATTTTTATTTTTTAATGACACACTCAACACATTTTATTAACAGTTATATCGGCATTGGAAAACATGTTTTAAATTAGAAAAACCCTAGTGGTTCACCAACGGGTATAAATCTAAAACACCCATGTCAGGGAGGCGCATTAACCACTAGGCTATCAACATGCCCCAAGACATAATTATTTGTTGATAACTCATGAACTAGAACTACTGATGGGCCATAATTATTTGTAGATAACTCATGAACTAGAACTACTGATAAAAATGCATCAAGCACATTAACCTTTTTAAATTCCTACAAAACGTAAGTGAAACATCACTGTAAAATGAGTACTTATTTTCTTTTACGAATCTAAGCAATCATTTCTTTTTCTATATTATTCTCTGAAATCTTAATTAGCTGTAGAGAAATCAATACCTTTTCACACTCAGTATTTAATCATATCATAGTGGTGGCTTCTTGGCTGTGATTTTTTTACAATTAGTTTGCAATGTGTCACAGCTTTATCCTGCACATCATTTGGAAAAGGGAGCAGAATGTAGCTCAGTTAAGTGCATCCTCTCATAGGATTGATCTCACATGGTGGACTTATTGGTTAGGTCTTGTTCCTAAATCCAGCAACTGAGAGCTAGTGTTACATGATTGATTAGTACTATTCTGTCTATAGGATGGTGCATATATAAAAGAGGTCTTACTACTAATCAGAAATCTGATAAAGATTGAATATTTAACTGTAAATGGAATAGATGTTTTCCAAAATTTAAAGAAATAATAAAAAAAAAAGTAAATAAAGAAGGAAATAAATAAGTTGGTACATTAAAAAAAATGTAAGATAAAGTGCATGGAAAATATTTTGAAATATGAATATGGATTAGGTACAACTTAATCAACTGATAAATAAGTGTTCTTAGATATGAAACTGAGAATTAATTTTTTTTTTTTTAATTAAAATATTTCAGTTTGAAATCTAAACAGGGGACATTGGTGGTATAAAGGAGAGAAAAAGAGATTAAGAAAGACACAGAAAAAGAAAAGGAGATAAAAAAAAAAATATATCACAAAAGTAAAAGGAGCTTGTAAAAACTGCATAATCAAACATTTCTGATGTGTTAGAGTAAAGACTGTATACTTCATTAGGTATTGTTCTAGCTAGTGCTGTAGTAATTGGTATATCATATGCTGTCCTGTCTAATCAGAAAAAGAGGCCCATACGGATGCAGTAGGTTTCCTTTCTCTAACATAAAGGTCCATAACCATACGTCTGATGCCATATAACTAAAGATAAAATGTGTTAAGTGTGTCATTCAATAAAACACGCACCCTTTTCTCTCTTTTTCTCTCTCTCTTTAGGCACTTGGAATAATATTTTTTATTGTGTGTAAACAAATAATTATATGCTCATAAGTATTTACAAACAAATACACATGACTGTACTTCAATTGGGCATTCAAACTTACAGAACACAACTGCTAATTATAAAAGTCCCTTAGGGTACTTGATCCTGCTACCGATCCCGACCTCAGGAGAATTCAGTGCTGTGAGCTATAACCTGCTTGTAAGTAATCACTAAATTAAATTAAACTTGTTTTACGTGCACATTCAGAGCAAGCTGTTGTAGCGCACGTCTGTCCTGGACACACAGTTCAGGAGCCTGAACTGTCTGTCCAGGACAGGAGGTTAGTAGTTAGTAGTAACCGTGTTACTGGTTAGTG
>JAUTBW010060647.1:0-10788 GCA_032361425.1 Peltospira smaragdina
TCAATCTAGACCAATCCAAATGGTTATAAACAAAGCATTTTTAGAGGTTGGAATTACTGATAAATAAACAAGTTGATACTATAACTAAACAAATTCCCAGTGCATACTGAGTTAGAAGTACAAAATGGAGACTCAGTCTGAATAGTATTTTTGCTGAAATGGTATAGGAAAATTAAATGATATGTCTGCACTTGCTCTTGAGCCAATCAAGTTACTAATTTCCCTATCATGTCTAACAGTGACACACTTGTATTGTTTGTATGATAACACCAAACAGTTATTTCCCAACATCTAAGCTTATATACTTGGAGTTTCATGCTTTTGTTTTATTATCACAATACAAGAACTTTACAACAACAAACTGTTGATGTGAGGTCCTGCACAGACAGCTGAGTTGCTATCTACATTTTCACTGGCTTACATATATACTGGTAGTATTAATACTGATATTCAAACAGAATAAAACAAAGAACATCAAACACTAAACTTTGTTGGTTTTACTATGTTTAAAGTTCAAAGAAATGTGTCTTCAGAAAGGCAATATGATGGTCTACCATCCCAGAAATTACTTGTAACATTTCTTTAAGTGTGATTAACATAAGCATATTAAGTTCACTGTGGTTGGAGTGGAGATCATGGTGGTTGAACCAAGACAGGAGTCTGTGGGGGAATCTCTTTGACCAACATACCTTTTGGATTCCAAGAAGACAAAGTCTTGGGTTCCTCAGATAAAGTAAGAATGAGTTCATAGCTCTATAACTCAAAGCATTCATATTATATAAGTCAAATTTGAATAACATTTACTGACTTAAATCAGCAAGTGGCCAAGCAATTCCAAGTGTAATTACATATTACTTCAGGCAACTTAAATTTTTCACCATTAACGGTGAATTTGTGTCCACACAAGTTCAGTCGTCAATTGTTTTATGGACAAAATGTTACACAATAAAAAAAAATTAATTATACTATGACAGGTTGGAGCTGATAAAATGATCTACCATGTGGTGGGATGCACAAACAAAATTTCCACTGGTCAACTAGAGACGATTCATCCATGACCTAAAATCACGATTTAACGATTCGTCCCCTGAACGATTCATACCCTGTACAACCAAAAGTTATTAATTGGGATGCAGACAATTCGTCCCCTATATGATAATAATAATAATAATAATAATAATAATAATAATAATAATAATAATAATAATAATAATAATAATACCTGCCATATCTTTATTGCAAAGAAAATCACTGGCGCCCACTGTATAATCCGAGCATCTAAACAGGTAGACAGTGACAACTTTCTCATAGCATTTCATTTTTAACAGTAGGGCTTAGAAAAAAGTTTAACACACAAATTGTAATCTGGCGCTTAGAAAAAAGTTTATCACACAAATTGTAATGTGCTATGTACATTTGAAATAATATTTATGTACACTTTGTTATTAACGTCAATGATATTTGAAAAATATTTCAAGAACGGTGGAACACGTGTATATTTTTCTAGTCTACTAAGAGAAATACAATAACTGAGTGGAGGAATCAGCCGAAGTTAGTGGACAAATTGTCCGAAGTAGTGGACGAATCATCCGAAGTAGTGGACGAATCATCCGAAGTCAGGGGACAAATTGTCCGTGGAGAAATCGTTCAGGGGACGAACAATCCGGAAAGCATATATGGCCAGTGTTTTGAGAAATTAAATCACCACTGCTGAATTTCACTCACATAGGCAAGAGTTTTACTCACAGCACAGTGCCCTGAATGTTGCTTTCAAGTTTGCAAGTGTTTTAATGGAGTATTAGCATTCAGCCATTATAAGTAATGTAAAGCAATGTCAACAGGCTTGCCACCTAGCAGATTAGTTTGCCAGTCCCTCATTGATAACTGTCTGTAATAACCACCAAAAAACCCAAATAGGGTTTCCAGTAATACTCATCCTTATAAATACAGAAATTAATTAATTAATTAATTAATTTAATTAATTAATTAATTAATTAATTAATTAATTAATTAATTAATTAATTAATAGTAATAATAATAATTCTCCCCATATTGTGTACATACATAATTTTTTTTTTTTTTTAAAAACACTGCACCAACACGGATTCTACGTACCTACAGTGTGATGAAATTTAAAAGAAAAAATAACACATAACAAAAGTACTTTTAAACTATAATTGTCAAACATGTAAAATTATATTCTTACCCAAATACAGTTTATACCTCGGAAGTAAATAAAGTACTGACATTAGTACAAGCAGGTCCATAGGAGCAGGGGGGGCTTGGGTGGGCTCAGACCCCTCCCCACATTTTTCCTGCCAGTTTTTTAGTAAACTTGTTCTTTTCTCCAGTCTAACATTAAAGGTAAAGAAAGTTGCAAGACCTTATTTGACATCCAAACGATGTTATCTGTATTGTTGGGACCGACTTCAGTAGTCAGATGTATTATATTTTAATTCATGAGGTTTGGCTGATGTGAACAGCTTACAGACACATAGCCCCCCATTTTGTAAATCTGTCCTACGGGCCTGATAAGACCAGCAATATGAAAATGCATACATCGTCTGCTAATGCTTATTACTGTAAAATTAATATAACGTGTCATTCGTAATATCAGTTTTGCCTTTAACAAAATCTAAATGGAAAATCGCACAAGGGCCTCTTCTTATATTTGATTCCTTGTTATATGTATAAGTTTATGCCATATTATAAAAAGTGCATTCAGACATACAATCCTGATCAACTTAAAAATGCATATGCAGATATCACTGAAAATTTACTTTTCAAATAAAAGGCTGCACTAACACATCTCATCAGTCAATACCCAGGCATTCAATTTATAAGGTTGTTGATGGAAATTCTTTCACTAAAACAAACGTTTCATTTACTAGTTGGGATATGTGTTAAATACAAGTTATATTATACATCTGAAAATCATATTTTGTGCTTGAATTGATAACACAATTTTCTACTTTACGTTTACGACAATGGAAATGAATTGCCACCACTGGTACACCATAGATTAACTGCACAACATATACAGCAGTTTCCAACAGGGATGTGATGATATTATAAAGCAAAACATAGTAAGGTTAGTGAATTTCAAGTTATTGATAAAAAGATAAACTACAGTTTTATATTGTTTATACTAGTAAAGAATGTATCACTAATAACAAGAAAACTTGTTATCAGTTTGTGAAAGTAATTAAACATTTTAAAGTTTGGAAAATACAGTTAGTCTGCTGCTTTTCAGACAGTCACCATTTTATTTTTTTCCCAGTGTGGCTTGCAGGAATTGAGTTCTTGCTTGAATTTGGTCATTGACAATATTTGATGGTCAGTCACTCAATGCAGTGTTTCTTCTTTGATTTATGTTTATGTCCTCTACACTACATATCGAATGGGGATTTCATAATTATTAAATGAAGGCGATTAATATTTTGCAGCCGTTAGCATTTCAGTTCAAGTCTAATGACTGACATCTGCCAGTGCCACTGGTAGTGCAGTGTCGTGCCAGTCCACACGGATCTAGTGCCAGTGCCAGTGGCACACAAATTGAGAGATACAGATACCGTCTGCATCATACAGATACCGTCTGCATCCAAATATATTCTTATTTAGCAAATATCATCAGATTTTCAGACAAGCATTTTTCACAGAATATAAATACAGGCTGAACAAATACATACCGATGTCATGTTACTGTGTCTTGATATAAAATCCGCTTTTCTCGCCTTCACACCAGCGCAAGGTGACTTGTCAAAAGGTCAAGGCTTTTTATACCGGAAGTGATAAAAATTAAGTTCGAGTTAACGCTTGAAAAATGCGTAACCTCCAAATAAATGAATATTGGTTCATCATTGCACATTGACATGATACTAATAGTGCATTTTTAAGTTGCATATGATGAAATTACGACGTGCAGCTAGTCTTATGCCTCGAAAAAATCATCGAAAGGTTTAAGTTGATAGATGCAGATCTTGCATTTGTAGGTCTTAAAGGTACATGCTCATCTACTTCTTCAAAAAAGACAGACTTCGGTTAGTTGTTTAACATTTGGACATTCATGGGACCTGTGTCATGTTTCTGGATAAGGGGTTTTCCTGTATGGCAAGTTCCGACCGAATTTGAATCGAAACCGTTTCGGCCTTTAAATTTACTATTTTGGGGCCAAATAGGATGTCTGTCAATAAAAACTTCCACTTACCATATAGAGTAAACATACCCAATCATTATGCAACCATAAATATCCATATGTGGAAAACAAACATGCTGCAGTTAATCTCATTAATCAATTATCAAACTTCAAATCTGTGAAAGCGCACAACCTTGACATTAAGCAAATTGAATTATTCGAGTCAGTTTAAAATGTGGATTAAAATTTTGGAGAAACTGCGATCATTTACAATTTTTTTTATGAACAATAGAATGGTCTCCCACAGTGGAATTCTCGTAGCCTATACAAGTGCAACTAAATAATTGTGTTTTAACAAGATTAATTTGCATCTTGGTTGGAAATAAATGATAATGATCCGCTGAAATATGCATTTTAAACTGACCCGGATGATTCAGATTTCTGAATGTCAAGGTCGGAACTTTGCTATATAGAAAAATAACCTTGCTAGATTAACTTTGCAGGTCCAGTGAATATCCAAATGTGAAATAACAGATTAACTAATGCTCATCTAGCCTATAGACTACGGTATACCTTGTAACTTATTCCATAAAACATTTAGGATTTTTTTTGCTAATATTTTCTATTTGCCTTGGTGTAAAAATAAAAGGAAAATTGTTTTGGAAACAAGAAAAATGCACTGTTTTTAGCCTATAATTAAAATTAAAAACAATTCAGTAACAAATGAATAAAATGGTAAAACATTACCATGTTAAATTTTGATAGTCTAATGCCATGCTCACTTTATTGTGTGATTACATCTTTGGTAATGATGATGTCATTTCATTCCTCATTGTTAGTTCCACCATAATAATTAGAGCGCATTTTATTTATTTATTGGCAACTAGTTTTCCTACATGGTATATCATTTACTCAAAATTATGTACAAAACTGTAATAATAAAATGTTTACTATGGTAAACAGGACAACTGTGTCTGAATAACCTAGTAGTGAAAGCGCCTGACTGACATGTGACTGATCTGAGATTAATCCCAGTCAATGAGCCATTAGCAAATAATTTTTATTTTAAACTAAAAATACTTCCGACGATGATAAAACTGAATAAAAATGTATTTGTTGCATCGTCAAATAAATAAATAGATAAATAAATAAATAAATATATAAATAAATAAATAAATAAATAAATAAATAAATAAATATTATGGAGGACAACTGGACATAATGAAATGTGTTTATTCATTTCTCATGGAACTTTAATACAACAAATGATCATTTACTCATTCCTGTAAAACTGACTTTAAAAAAAAAAAAAAAAACAAAAAAAAAAACAAAAAAAAAAACAAAAAAAACAACAACAACAAACAAACAAAAAAACAACAACAACAAAAAAAACTAAATAAATATCTGTTTATAGCATGGCAATAGTAACTGGAGAAGTTACTATTATCAACATCATCATCATCATCATCATCATCAACATCATCATTATTATTATTTAATAAGTAATATATATCATTCATCAGTAACAAATATATTGTCTCAGGCTCAATGCTTGTGAAATTAGGACATTTATGTAGATAAATGCTATATGACATATAATATATGACATGGAAATAATTCACACAAAAGGATGCAGGACATTATTTAGTTGCACTGTTGGACAAGTCTAATTTAAGGTATAGGCCTCATCTTTATAAAAACATCTAAAAAGTAATATTGATCAAATGTCAACATCTGTTGAAGTACAAAAAATAAATTAAAAAATACAGAATTGGAATAAATATTAAAATTTATATACAAGTATATCTGTTGAGAGAGAGAGAGAGAGAGGGGGGAGGGTGATAAAACACTATTAACATTCTATGTAGAAGGTTAGTGTAGTCAGTAAAACACATTACATTATGTCCATTTCTTTTTAATTTATCATGGTAAACATTATATTATTACAGTTTTGAACATGTTTTATTCACTGTTGTTTCCAAGAATGAAACAAAATATGCTTGGATTATTATGGTGGAATTAATGATAAGGAAGAAAATTACGTGATTGCTACCAATGCGGAAAGACATAATCACATGATAAAGAGAGCATGGTGTCAGGCTGTCAGAGTTTAACATGGTAATGTATGGCCATTTTATTCATTTCTTAGTCAATTGTTTTTAAATTTAGATATAAAAATAGTGCATTTTTGTTGTTTCCAGAACACCTTTCCTTTTATGTTTACACCAAGGCAAACTGAAAATATTGACCAAAAATGTCTTAAATATTTCTTTGTACAAGGTATAGATGTTACTGATAACTCCCCCAATTTATTTAGTTTTAGGGGATTAAATTGATGGCTAATCCAATAAATAACGACAGTATTTTATCTGTAACATTGACATTGTATTATATTCATCTTTCCCTTCCCCACCATTTGTTGCATAATTATTCAAATCATATGTCATTGATCGATTAGGCCTAATTATTAATTATTTATTATAAATAAATGCAAATACCCCCAAAATATAGCACTTTACACTGTGATGTAGCATTATTATTATTATTATTATTATTATTATTATTATTATTATTATTATTATTATTATTATTTACAGGTTTTTCATTCAGAGTAGTACAATGTTACTGATAAATCCTAACAGATTGCTGTCTTTGATTCCAACTTAAACAAGCTGTGGTTGTACCACAGTGAGGACCATGATAAGGTAGGCCTGTGTCATAACAGTAGTACTTACTTAAAGAACATTTATAAAGGAAATGTGACTGCTGACCTTCCTTAATTAATGATTTTCTGACTTGAAAAACATCTCCAATGGACATACATGCACACAGATACAAAACATGCTTAAAGTTTACATTCAGTCTAATGCTGTAGCATTTTATATAACCACATAATCAGTAATCAGACTTTAAAATTATAGAACTTATATTTGAACAAGAATAATGATTTACTTGAAATGTGTTGTGATTTGTTTGATTAAGAATATAGAACAATGGGACATTACACGGTTTTGATAGTATTATTTCATGAGAATGACATAAATGTGCAAAATGGGACTCAGCTTGTTTTGGAATATTTCCTCAATTTATTATGTACTTTAAATGTAAAATTAAGGGCAACTGAAATCTAGTTTAAACCTAACCTCAGAAATATTTGTCAATTCAAATGTGTCCTATTGTACAACTGATTAATTTTTTTAACTCTGTAAAATAAAAGTTTGTGTATGATAGCCTGGTGATTAGGAAGGCAGGAAAGAAATGTGTATTTAACGACACACTCAACACATTGGTGTACGGTTATATGGCATCAGGCATATGGTTAAGGACCATGTAAATAGAGAGAAAACCTGCTGTCGCTACTTCATGGGCTACTCTTTCCGATTAGCAGTAAAGGATCTTTTATATGCACTATCCCACTGCCACATACCACTGCCTTTGATATACAAGTCGTGGTACACTGGCTGGAACGAGACATAGCCCAACGGGTCCACTATATGGGATCGATCTGATGACCCACTGCACCATGGCCTGGTTATTAATATGTCCTGCTGATACTTGATCAGTGTGAATTCCAGCTTCAGCCATGATGCAAATTCTGTGTATCTTGAATTATATGATGTACACACTTACATAATTTTTACATCATAATTAAAGATGTAATAGTTTTTTTAGTTCAAAAAGTGAGGTTATCATTCCTGTTGGGGTTGGCTGCGTCACAATGGCAGTTTACGTGAACACCCTCCACCCATCACTACCAGGAGGTGATTCAGGTATGTCCTGCTTGGTCTTAACAGGAAATAATTTGTTGGGATTTGCATCGCAGTTTGTTAGTAATTTTACCTCATGTGCAAATCAGTTTTGCACTATAGATCACTGTAGCTGCAAACCAAATAGGCCTACTGTATAAATGTTTTCACGATATATCTTAATGAACACATTATTTTATTTTTTAAAATGTAAATAACAAAATCTCTCAGACTCTGAAGGTAGGCTATTCAGAATCATTGTGCTGTCCATAACATGCTTGCTTGGAAAATGCTAATTAAATTTACAGATGAAATCATAAAATGCTAAGCAACAACTGGTAACCTTGTTTCCTTCTGTATAGAATTATTCCCTGCTTAATAGAATTGTGTTTCGTGTGTACCATGTTCAGATTTCTCTTAAAGTGAGGGCTGTAACTTGTGGAATCAATAGAGAGCCTATCTGAGAACACAAGGTTGAGTCAGCTCAGTGAACCTATTGCTTGATCGTGTTTTGTTTCCTCTCAGTCAGTTGTCCAGGACTCACCCTGCCTATGACCAAATTCACCATTTGCTATTTTTAAGGTGGCCATAGGATTTGGCATTTGACTAATAAAATTATTGTTTAAAATAGCCATTTTAAAAGAATCTTCATTGAAATATATACTACACAATTGTAAAGTGGCAATAAATTAATTTTATTTTTAAAATCTTAAAATTGCTATTATAATAACATGATTTTGCTAAGTATTTTCAGTTGTTATGTTTTGCCGTTTCCAAAGTAAAATTTAATTCGTAGCTTTGTTTCAATTTACCATTAAAATACACATCTCATTGGGCTCTGATTATACTGTCTCACATTCTTTTAATTATATTAATATCAAAACTAGAATTGTTTTTGTAAATTTCAATTTTTTTAGGAGAACTTATTCTTGCTGCTCATGAATTAGGGGTAAGTAGTTTTTCAGTTTGTAGTATTTAAAACAAAGAAAATAGAACTTCAGTGCTTATAAACATCACTTTATTGCAGTGCTATTAATATGAATTATAGATGAACACTTTTTTGTTAACAGTTGTATTATAATCTGATATTGATATAAGCAAAAGCACTGATGGGGATTACATTCAGACCAACAGTGCTTAAGCCACTCTTCAGCAAAAGAGTGATAAGACAGTTATTTTTTATCTTGCCTCAAAGTAAAATGTTCTAATCTCCATTGTACAAAACCTGTAATGTATACCATGTTTGGTCTGTCATTATCTGAGTTTTTAAATTTAACTGTAAATGAACTGTACTGAGTGTCTTGTTACATAAAACATATCCTTTCTTTTCATCATCAAGTTGTAGTCTAGGTCTCTGCTTTACATCGTACCAGTGTCTACACTTAACATTTTGTTTTCAATTGCCATCCAGGCAAGTGGTGACAGCACTTTCACTTGCTTGCATCTGTTTTCACTTGCCCTAATAGTATTATTATTGCATACACAAAAATCAGTTGCCAAGCGGACAACATTACTGTGGGTTATCAGTTGCCCGTCATCACTTTCAGTCACCAGGAGTGATTCAGCAATCATTAAATGACCCTGCTGTACCTTTAACCTGATACAATTTAAAATAATTATTAAAGTTTTAAAATATTTTACAGGTAGCTCACCCTCCTGGTTATCCTGTGTTTACACTGCTGGCTCATGTTGCCATGGTGATTGTGCCATGTGGAAGTGTAGCTTGGAGAGTGAACCTACTGTGTGCTGTGTTAGGGGCTGGGTGTGCAGCAGTCATATATCAGACCGCAGCAAAGTACGTACTTACGTGTATTTTAATAATGAATATGCTGTTTTTTCAGAGAGAGAGAGAGTGAGAGAGGTTTTTTTAATTACCCACTCAACACATTTTACTTACTGTTATATGCTGTCTGACATATGGTTTAGGGCCAGTGTGATAATCAGAAAGGAAATGTGCAGCCGTGACGTCTCCTCCTTCTGATAAGAATCAAGAGATCTTTTAACATGCACCATCCCACAGATAGGGTAGCACATACCATAGCCTTTGTTACACTAGTTGTAGAGCACTTGCTGGAACGAGACATAGCCCAGTGGGTCCATCATGTGGGATTGATCTAATGATCCATCACACCATAAGTAAATACTCCACATCTAAGCTACACACTGCTCCGATCTGTAAAATTATCTTAAATCAGCTATCTGGCATAGATGATCTGATCGAACATTCATGTGTTTCACCAACAAGGAAGTTACTTAGGTTTTTTTAATTGAATGAATATCATTTGTAATGATGGATCCATTCAGTGGGTTATTTTGGTAGGTAAACTTTGTTTTACGTGCACATTCAGAGCAAGCTGTTGTATTGCATGCCTTTACTGGCCACACACCTAAGGAGCCTAAGCTGTCTGATCAGGACAGGATGTTAGCAGTTAGTGGTAACCGTCTTATGGGTTAGTGAGAAAGAGGAGGGTGTAGTTGGCTTCCACCTACCCATTGAGTTGTTAGAGACTCACTCTGGGTGGGAGCCGGTACCAAGATATGAACCCAGCACCTACCAGCCTTGTTTTTGAGATCAACGACTTAGACCACTACACTGTCAATGCCAGTCAGTGGGTTATTACTTAAACAGTAAAACATTTCTAATCTGCAGGCTGACGGGCTCAGTAGCAGCAGGACTTGTGGCGTGTGGTCTGCTTGCATTCAGTCGTCTGACATGGGTGTGGTCAACCACGGCCGAGGTGTTCAGTCTCAACAGCTTGCTGGTCGCTCTGCTCATGTGGCTGGCCGTTTGTCTTGAGCAGACACTGTCTGATAAGTCTTCAGCTCAGGTAAGTAGGTAGGTAGGTAGGTAGGTAGGTAGATAGGTCGGTAGGTAGGTAGTTACGTACGTACGTAGGTAGGTGGGTG
>JAUTBW010060758.1:0-10787 GCA_032361425.1 Peltospira smaragdina
TTTGTCTCATGGTGGAAGGTGTTGATTTATACTCCCCCCCACACACACACACCTCAAACACCCAAACAAGCTCCTTGCCCTTAGAGTCATAGATAACGCAGTCCCATAATACTAGTGCATTAAACATACTCAGTGCTAAATAAATGTGAAACTGATCGCTTTCATATATTGTGCATTGCTGTCAACATACCGGTAGGTGCATCCTTGTTCATATTAATTCTCTATGTATTGTCATTGGTAAATATGGTTCGTTAAATCATTGTTTGTTTTTTTCTTCTCTCCATTGCATTTAATCACATGTATTTATCTCTTGGATTGTGACCATTATCAATTATTTTCTATAAATATGTATGTACAAATATTTTACTTCAGTATAATTTTGATATACACATACAGATAGATGTTAGATTGATGATACTAAGTACAAAATTATGCGTAACCATATTTTTGCTTATTACACAAGTCATAAATATCTGTCAAATAGAAACATGAACACCATATTAGGATTATCATGACCCTTTACTAAATGCAAATGATAAAGAAAATAAATGTCTCTAAGTTGTCTTTTACAGATGAAAAAATTTGATTCTGATGAACTTTTTACATCTAAACTCAGAATTTGAAAAACTATAAAAAAATGAAACTGAACCTGTGTACAGGTGAGTTCACATTTTTGCCAGGTGCAATTATATGTGCTGCTATAGTTAGTTTCACATTACCTGGGTTCAGTTGATACAGAATGAGATATTTTCATCTATAAAAGACCACTTTATGACATTCATTTTGTCTGTCACATGCATGTAGTAATAGGTCATGATAATGTTAATTCGGTTATCAGGTTTGTTTGACAGATATTTACAACTCTTATATAAGCAAAAATACAGTTATGTATAATTTTGATTAGTAGTATAGTGTATTGGTACATTGAATGTGTATGTTATGTTGTAAAAAAACTGGTCTTTAATGGAAATAAACAATGATCAAGAAGAAAAATTTATTTTAACTCTGTGGAATGGATGCCATTTTTAGTACCAGCCAGTGCTTCACAACTTGTATAACAGAGGCCATTGTATATACTGTTTGTAGGACGGTGCATATAAACGATCACTTACAGCTAACCATGAAATGGTGGCAGTGCGGTTCTTTACTATATGATGTCCTTTACCCTCATTTTGTCAGACACCATGTAACTGTAATTATAATGTGTTCAGTTTATCGTTAATAATGCTAATATATTTTTAGTGATGCACTCGACACATTTTATTAACATTTACATCGGAATCAGAAAACTCACTGACGGGGATCAATCTCGGATCAACTGCATGTCAAGTGGGCACTTTAACCATTAGGCCATTAGTAAAAATAGTAGCAATGGACCCTTTCTCACAGACAAGTTAGCATGTACCATGACTTTTGATAAATTGGTTGTATTGTCTTGATTGAAATAGGAAAAAATCCAATTTGAGATGAAAGTACCTCATGCAAGTGCTCTACTGACAACTAAATTCTGCTCCTAGTAATTCTATTATTTACTTGGCATCAAGTTAGAAATAATTTGTATCTTGCCTTAATAATAATAATAATTAAAAAAAAAAAAAAATTAAAAAAAAAAATTATAATAATTAAAAAAATAAAAATAATAATAAATAATAATAATAATAATAATAATAATAATAATAATAATAATAATAATAATAATATTTTAGGAAAAATCCTAGTGTCTACCCAACAAGTATCGATCTCATGTTGACTGTGTGACAGGCGAGTGCAATCACCACTTGGCATTCAAGCCACACTCTTGCTTTGATAATGAATTTGAAGAAGGGTATTCTGAATTTATCTGAATATCATGTGCAATACCATTAAATAAAGAAAAAGACACCAGGAAACATTATAAGCACATCTTGTTTTTATTACAAATTAACTGTACACAAAATCACTTACATAAAACAGAAAAATATGTATTACTGGTGTATATTCCCTTAGATTTAAATAAGCTAAATTTGTTTATTATTTGTAAAACCAAGTGTCTGTTTATGTAAAATTTAATAACATTAATATATCACAATAGTATAATCACAATATAAAAAGAAAGAACATCACTTAAAATTGTTTATTTTGTGAACCTGCATTAAAAATCAATACAATATTGTTTTCTTAACCAGTTTATATTACGGTAGATTGTATTGTATAATTATAAGCTTCAAAACCAAAAACAATGTGTGTGCATGTGTGAATACTATAAATACTTGATAAACAAATAATCATATTTCTGGTATCCAATATGACAATTATTCATTTTAATGATATTTTATTCTTGCATTTAATTTTGATAAATATTGGCAAGACGACTTCTTTTGGCTTTAAATAAAAGTATATAAATCAATATGTTTGGAAATATGCCCGTTATTCACATATGCAACCAGTAATTACAACAATATTAATAAAAAGTATTTTAAAAATAAAACTATACTGGTAATTACAAAAATATCAGTAAAACAATTTCACTGACAATATTAAAAATAAGAAACAATCTAACAAAAGCACAGTTACTAGTACAAATATTCAAATAACAATATCAATAGTTACACCAAAATATACAACAAAAAACAACAAAGAATTTTAAATAGTCTTCACAATATTGTTAGCTCGCAGTTATACACCTGAACATGCAAAATGCACCAGTTTTATCACATGATTTCATCACTTGCAATCAATTAATAATACCGGTATACAGAAAATGGCAACAACAAAAAAAAGGAATTTTTTTCCCCTCTGATATTGTACAATATTATTTTTAATATGCTAAATTGGTAAAGCCCATTTAAAAAAAGATACATATTTAATCACCGTTAAAGAATGTTATTCAGTGTCTAAGACAAATAGTGAAATTATAATCAGTGCCGTATTATTCATAAGGCCGACTAGGTTAAACCTAGGGAGCCCACAGGGACTAGGAGCCCACCAAGCTGTAGTGAAAGACTGAAATGGTTGAGGGCTCCAAAACTACATGAAAGTCTAGGGTCCAACTATGGGAAATAGGCACCAAATGTAGTCAGATTTGATTAACATTCAGTATTAAACAATTCAGAATTGCTTAACAATCTTTTAAATTTGTGTGGCAAATCACGTTACGCTTCACATAATGTAACATAGGATCATTGGCTGAAAGTAGCATCTCTGACGTCATGGACCAATGGTTAGGTATAGACTTAGTACTATGTTTCGAATGTAAATTTACACCCTTTTATGAGTAAGGCCCCAGGGGCCTTATTCACAAAAGGGTGTAAATTTACGTTTAAAACTTAGTACTAAGTATACGTTTAACCATTGGTCCCTGACGTCAAAGACGCTACTTTCAGCCAATGTTCAGACGTGTAAAAGTTACATGTGAAGCATAACTTTACACTTTTGTGAATAAGGCCCCAGGTCTCTAGGATCTGACAGAATAACTATGGGTGTGCCTGCCTGCATTAATGTATGTGGTATATGTATGAATGTGTCTCCAGATGATACTGGCATGATAAACCATTTAGACTGGAACTGTCATTAACAAAATAATGTGATATGTTGCAAAATTCAACAAATATTTATTACCGGGTAACTGAAAAAATTTGACATGAGCCGTATGAAAGGCACTGCACATAAATAGTCTTAATTTTGTTTTATAATCTATGTTTATATTAACACACACACACAGGCACCAAATAATCTGCATGTATAAATATTTTATACATAAAATAATGCGTTTGGTTTTAAATTTAGCGGTGTTAAATTCATGATAAACTACCTCCAATTTCAAATCAGAATCCTATATAACACCCGTAACTGGAAAAAAATACCTCCATATGCTATTCTCCATTGTAAACTTTTTTCTTTTCTTTTTGTACAGAACTTAGGTATTTCTTGAAAATAATACCTACTGGGTAGTTACAATCTAACTGTATGCCCATGAATCGCAAACTTTGCCTGTTCCATTTCAAATGATGTCATTTTCTAATAACATCATTAACTTTCCGGTGTTTACTGAATATTTCATGCCAGAAATTTTTTGAAATTAACCAATCACAATACAGAACAAACTTTCTGTCAGTTTACAATTTATATTGCTACAGTGGAACGCCTCTCAACCAAATACTACTGGAATTGAGTAATAAAACCAGTTTAAATGAGTTTTCATCCCCGAGGTAAGCAAAAGTCACTGATAGCACCTTTAGTACAAATTCTGTTCAGTGATGTTCCACATCCGATTACCTGAGAATAAAAAGCTGTTTTGTGATTTGCCATTAACAATGATCTTTTGTTTTAAAAAATATACATTCTCCTTTGAGTATGATCAAATGAATAGGTATATATTATCAAAGGTAATGCTTTGTTTGGATTAAATCCATAATAGCGAAAGGCATGGTGATAAATGCGAAGGATAATAAAGCTGTTGTATCACAGATTTTTAATAGCTGATCACAGGACAGTGGGGCGGAATTAATTTGAATACAAACAGACACGGCAATTTTATTTATTTAAATATTAAATATAATAAAATCACAAATTGATAATAACTTTTAGATGTCTCAAAAAAAAAGAGAAAACATGTAATAAAAAACACCTTTAAAATCCATTATGATCGAAAGAGGTAAACAACTGAGCTTTATCTACATGTTAAAAGCAAACATGATGCTTTTCACCAAGGTAGCGGTTTCAAAAATAATTTGAACAATCTGGTGCAATACATTCTACTCAATACTGAAACAGAAAATGCTACGGATTTCTTGGAATGTCAGACAAATAAAGGTGAGACAGTCTTTTATCACATTCAACATTATTTGTCATTCAAATAAATATGATCCATATACGATCATTAAATACATAAACATATAATTAAACTTAATTATTAAGTAAACACAGGTTTACTGGACATGCAAAACTTGAGTATTTTACCCTAGAGCAGTTTTTACAAGCTAAACTGTAAGATGTAAAGACACTACACTGTGTTTTCTCCCACTAACAACTACCATGCCCACTAAAAACGGACCATCAAGATAGATTACATACACCCAGGACAGTGTGCTTGGATATTAAAGACAAGAAAAACTAAACAGCATACACAGAGATCAGACCCTATATTTATAAACCTTTAACAAAAACCAGACTTTAACTGCATGAGAACGCCATTCATACAGCATTATGGCAAAGACTGGAATTTATTAAAGCTTTGAGCCAGTTTGAAAATAAACATGGTTTTTACAATTTGATTCTTTGCTCATAAAACTAAGAAAACTGAATTTAATTTACAAAAAAAGAAGAAAAAAAGACTGCATATATATATTTTTTTTTTAAAATTTTAAACTGCTGTACACATGAAGTTTATGTATAGGCCTTTCTCAAATTATATGCATGCCAGACATTCCAGAACCAGAATGAGGCTAAGTTAGCAAGCTCTGCTTTAAAAACATGGCTGAAGCTACACATACACCGAGAGGAGAATCAAAACAACATTGTAGTGTTGCATACTCTGTCAGATTCTTAATATGACAACACAAATTATTTTCTTATAATTCCTGAAGAACCTATTATGAGAAAACACGGACTGTGAAAATAAGAACATATGATCTGCTGTTTAAGGTAGGTTGGGGTTTTGGGGGATTTGTTTTACATAATTAGTTAGCAAATTAATTAAATATGAGTAATTTCTTTCTTGACATTAATTTTTTAATAAATAATGAGTTTTATGGTAATAACAGTTATATTTCATTATGACCATTTTGAAAAGTAGTTTAGTTAAGAAAACTATTTCATGATCATATTACATTGTTTATATATTGGTGCTTATTACAGAGTTAATACAGTTAATCTACCAGATTGTATTGGTAACTGTCATCTATCATACTAAATAAAATATGAAACTTTTAACATAATCTGTGTATATTATTTATGGGAGGGAATAAGAAGTCTTTTGGTGCCTGTTGACACAATTTGTGATAGCTAGCATATTGTTACAGATTTAGTGTAATGATAATGCAGTAAAGTGATAGTTTTCAAGTGTTAAAATGAAAAACAAATTATTACACATCTTTCAAGTCTTGCATGGAGCCGTCACAGAAATACTCGAAACCTCTGCTTGCTGGTTTTCTTTCGAGGATTCATTCTTTGATTTAATATAATTTTCAACATAAGAAAAGGTAAGTGGTGGAACTAAATGCACATCTCTTTCACTGTAGGAAATAACCATTATCTCACGCTATGCAGATTAATGTTCAGTTTGCTGTGCTCACTTAGCCTCGTTCTAAGACTGACATTTATATTCATGAAGCAATATTAAGAACGGTCTATAACAACAAAAAGATAAATACACTCATGACCTTTTTGGGGTTGCTGCTGAAAGCACTTTCACCATCGTAAAGGCACAACAGGTCCCATATACCTCACCCCATTTAAAAATTGGTTTAATATTATGTAGAAATGCAATTTCACATTACAGCAATGCATGTGTACAAAAAATATATAAAAATAACCTTTTTCATTTAAGAAAAACATGAAACAATATATTTCCACAATATATTTATCCATCTAACAAACAATTCACTAAAACATCACAGATACTATTGGTAACAATTTGTAGGACAAACCTGCAACCTGATACTAGTAAAATATTACAAACTTTCTCAGCCCAATGGTCATAATGGTAGTGCTTGGTTAAACTTTGTAAAATGTTCTGCACTTTTCACATTTTTAAAATTATTTTTTTTTACAACTGTAATTTTTAAAGTTGAAACATCTGATACTGTAAATGTAATTTTTATATCCAACTTTACATTTATCACAGAATTGACCAATGGTTTAAAAAAAACCACACTTATTCACTTTCTACAAGTCGAGTTGTACTTAGCAACACCAACTGAGACATCTGCTCTTGATTTCCGCCGATTCAACCTGAGACCGAGCAAAGTTAATAAACACTTGTTCCAGAGTTGTCTGCCCAACCAGGTAGTCTTCAATGATGTACGTCTCTTTGGCGCGCTCCATGGTTCCAAAGAGCTGAGCCCAGGTGTAGTGTGTGTTTGTTATGTGGTAATGCAGCATGCACTGGTGCACGTCTTTCAGGACGCTGCCAGCAAACTGCTCCTCTATGAAGGTCATCAATGGCTGGAGGTCAGGGTTGGGGTTAAGGTCTGTGCTGGCAACTTTGACTATGAGGGTGTACCCTTCTCCAAATTTGTTCTTGAGGTGCTGTGGGCTGCCCAGACACTTGAACTGGCCGTTCACCATGATGGCAATTCTCGTGCACAGTGCTTCACACTCCTCCATACTGCAACAATGGGTGTAGTAGAATAATAATTTTGTTTTACTTAACAACTCACTCAACACATTTTAGTAATGGTTATATTGGTACCATAAACTTAAATTAGAAAACCCCTAGTGGCTACCTGACAGGGATTGATCTAAGATCGACTGCATCTCAGGTGAGCACTTTCACCACTAGGCTATCAAGACACCGCAACCAAAAACAATTCAAACATGTTTAATTAAAACAAACTGATACCTTTGTGAAGTCAATACAAGAGTTTTGAGCAATAAATGAAGGCATAGTTTTTAAAGTTGATTACACTTCAGACACATTAAGTATGATACAACATATTTAATATTTTAATATGTGAAGTCAGTACAATAAACAAAGGCAGATTTTAAACATAGGTTTTGAAAACTGCATACACTTCAAATACATTAAGGAAGAGAGAGGTGTTTTATTTAATGACACACTCAACACATTTTATTTTGGCTACATGGCATCGGACATATAGTAAAGGAGCATTTTAATAGTTATGAAGGAAACCCGCTGCCACCACACAGGCTACTTTTTCTGATCAGCAGCAAGAGATCTTTTATATGCATCATCCCATATATGCATTATCCCATGGAGCACTGGCTGCAGCAAGAAATAGCCCAATGGGTCCACCATGTGGGATCAATCAGACGACCCACCACACTATGAGTCAAAGTGCTAGAGAATTTGTTTAATAAAAACAAATTGATACCTATGTGAAGTCAATACAAGAGGTTTGAGCATTAAATGAAGGCATCATTTTTAACACAATAAGGGGCTAAAACATGGTAAAAAAAACAACCGAACTGATACCTGTGTGAAGTGAGTACAAGAGTTTTGCCGCCGTCTCGCACTCTAGCCAGAGCGTCCCACAACAGTCGCCTAGCAACAGGGTCCATGCCTGTGGTGGGTTCGTCAAGCAGGACTATTGGTGGGTTGCCAATCAAAGCAATGGCGGTGCTGAGTTTACGCTTGTTTCCTCCACTAAATTAATTTGAAAAGTATCATTAAAAGACAAAATTATATATGTAATTTAAAAAAAATAAAAAAAATAATATTAATAATAATTCTTTAATGACAGACTCAACACCTTTTTATCTTGCATAGCTTGTCTAACTGTTTTTGTAATATACTTTAATACTGTAGGTTTTGAATAGCTTGTCTGTTTTTGTAATATATTTTAAATACTGTAGGTCTAGAATAGCTTGTCTAACTGTTTTTGTAATATATTTTAAATACTGTAGGTCTTGAATAGCTTGTCTAACTGTTTTGTAATATATTTTAAATACTGTAGGTCTTGAAATAGCTTGTCTAACTGTACTGTAATATATTTTTTATCCTGCAGCCAGTGTTTCTATTGACATGTTATGATGACTGATTAAAGCAGTCACAAACGTATAGTAGCAGATTATGACTTTTGACGTCATGAACATATATAAAAATGGAACAGATGTGACGTCACGGAAAAGTTTATTGATGAAAACATTTTTATTAAAAAGATACAATTAGTGATACTTATCCACTCCAATATGTGTTGGGTTGCAGGATAAAGAAAATAACCAATTAATGACGCTTGATTTCGACTTTATCCTGTTCAGGACGAATGGTAAATTATGCTCGGCTACCCATTCTTACCTTCACAGGAAAAAGCCGATATCAAATGTCATTAACTAGTTATTCTCTATAAATACTGTAAGTCTTCAATAGCTTGTTTTGTTCTGTAATATATTATAAATACTGTAGGTCTTGAATAGCTTGTCTATCTGTTCTGAAATATATTTTAAATACTGTAGGTCTTGAATAGCTTGTTTTATTCTGTAATATATTTTAAATACTGTAGTTCTTAAATAGCTTGTTTAACTGTTTTGTAATATATTTAAAATACTATAGGTCTTGAAATAGCTTGTCTGTTCTGTAATATATTTTAAATACTGTAGTTCTTAAATAGTTTGTCTAACTGTTTTTGTAATATATTTTAAATACTGTAGGTCTTGAATAGCTTGTTTTATTTTGTAATATATTTTAAATACTGTAGTTATTAAATAGCTTGTCTAACTGTTTTTGTAATATATTTTAAATACTGTAGGTCTTGAATAGCTTGTCTAACTATTCTGTAATATATTTTAAATACTGTAGGTCTTGAATAGCTTGTCTAACTGTTTTTGTAATATATTTTAAATACTGTAAGTCTTGAATAGCTTGTTTTATTCTGTAATATATTTTAAATACTGTAGGTCTTGGATAGCTTGTCTAACTGTTCTGCAATATATTTTAAATGCTATAGCTCTGTTCTTTTGATGTTTAGAAGAAATATTATAAATGTTAATAAAAATAAAAGGTATGTAATAAACACAGAACTTCACTTACATTATTTTTTATTCCTATTTATTGCACTTGTTTATTTTGCACAAGAAACTATCCCTCGACCTGTGGTCTCATGGTATATATTCTTGCACAAAACAAACTAGTGCAATAAATAAGAATAAAAATAAAATAAATGAAGTTCTGTATATTTAAATACTGTAGGTCTTGAATAGCTTGTCTAACTGTTTTTGTAATATATTTTAAATACTGTAGGTCTTGAATAGCTCAGCTGTTCTGTAATAGATTTTAAATACTATAGGTCTTGAATAGCTCAGCTGTTCTGTAATATATTTTAAATACTGTAGGTCTTGAATAGCTCAACTGTTCTGTAATACATTTAAGCCCTGGTTTTTGAGCATGTACCTGTATGTCTTGGTCAACTTGTCAGCATGCTCTGTCAGCAGCAGGGCCTGAATCAGATTCTGCACCGTGTACTTGATCTGCTGCTCGGCCATGCCACGCAGTCGTGCAAACATCGTCAGCATCTCACGGCCAGTCATCTCCTCAATGAGGGCGTCAAACTGAGGGCAGTAGCCAAGTCTTTGCTGGACCTGAACACAGCAAAATAACAATATAATAAAAAAAAATGTTATTTATTTAAAGATGCACTCAACATATTTCTGTTAATGATTATATTGGCATCGGAGGCATCTGAGCAAAAAAAAGAATACAACAAGCCTATTTAATAAGAAAGGTTAGGAACGAAATCAGCTGCTGCTACATAAACTATTTGTAATTAGCAGCAAAGGAACTTTTATATCCATCATCCCAGACTGACCAGCACATACCATGACCTTTGACATACCAATAGTGGAGCACTGGCTAGAACAAGATACAGCCCAATGGGTGCACCAGGTGGGATTGATCCAGTGACTTACTATACCATAAGCAAACACTCTACCTCTAAGCTACGTTCCAGTTTCAAGAATAAATGGTACACAACAAACAATTAAAAATAGAACACAACAAACCTTAATATGATAATTAAACACAGAACACAACAAACCTTAATATGATAATTAAAAACAGAACACAACAAACCTTAATATGATAATTAAAAACAGAACACAACAAACCTTAATATGATAATTAAAAACAGAAC
>JAUTBW010060869.1:0-10781 GCA_032361425.1 Peltospira smaragdina
TCTGGAACTGTTTTCCTTCGGGCATTTGTGTATTCTTTACCCACAGTCCTACATTTATTTCTCTTATTTTGCTTCCATTCTGCTTCATTTTGTCTGTTTTTTCCATGTATGTCTTCTTCATTATCAGACTGCACATTTTCATTCATAGGGGCTGCCATTTTAGCCTTGTCAGATTGTTGTCCAAAAAGAAATCTTGGCATAAAAACAGCCCATCTCCAGGAGCTGGGTCATTGTTATCATCAGATGTTATAATCAGCAGTAAAAATGTGCTGTATTATGGGCTTAGAGTTGAAATTGGTTTATTATTTTATACAGGCTGACACCAAGAATTATTCTAGGGATAACTAAATTTTTGAAAAATGTGGAGGTGGGATGTTTTTATACTCAGGTATTCAATTAATTAGTGCATATAAATAAACTAGACTACTAGTCTTTATCAAATAAAATTGTTTGGTTGTTGATATTTAAAATATTTTTTAATTTTCACTTAACATCAGAATATATTAGTGTTTCTCATGGTCATACTAATATTTTATTTCCCTAAAATGCCCTGCTTTACAGTATCTGTTCTGTTAAAGACCTGTTTTAAAATTAGCATATGACTTTTTGTGACAAACCGTTTCCTGAACACAGCTTGCTATTTGAAGGTAGCCAATATGGCTGTCCTGTTTAAGATTCATCACTAAAATTAAAAAGAACAGCTTAAGTGACAATCAATCAATCAATCATTTTACAACACATACACCCACACACACACACACACACAGAGTAAAGTATGCTTACAACGAACACACTTATAACAAACTACTGGTTATTATAACGAACTGTTCGTAAGGTCCTGGGGTTTTTCACTATATGTTATTAGTAAAATGCAATGTCTATAATGAACTTCGTATAACAAATTAACAAAATATTTGTGTCCGAAATAGCGAATTAAGTGTACCAAACACTGTACGGTACACATTTCACTAGCATTAACAGCAGTGCCATAGAAACAACCACGATAGCTTAGTCTAGTGTTGGTATGTTCTGTGGGGTTTCTCCTTGTATTATGCTAGACAGCAATCAACATAAGACACTACCTATCTTACACCGTGTGAATGTGTCCTTCTGTTCATGCTTCACTGCAGTTTCATTAGATCACAGTACTATGATGGCAGTTAGTGTTACGGTAATCGGGTTTAGTTTTCAGGTAAGTTTACACAAATATTCAAGTAGTGTGCAAACTGGCGCAAGAGAAAAGCGTTTGATCTTGATACTTATTCAACTTATTTCAGCTGTTGATCTTCATCATAAATTAAAGAAAAACAGCAGCAGTATTCAATATCCCCAAATCTTAACTCAGAGGGAAATAATATTGGTCATCTGAGTTGATCACAGTACTGAACACAAACGGACATTTTTTCAAAGTAGACAAGTTTGTGTTCACATTAAAACAGCCCTGTTTGTTGAGTCCTACTTTGACCAAGCAAAGATAATTTACTTTGTTTCAAAATGTGACTAATTTAACTTGAATTTATTTCATGTTTTGTTTCATTGGTGATAATAGATGAGAAAACATAAACTACTAATTTCTTGTTTATTTTGTGTTTAATGTTCAACAAAATCCAAGATGGCTGTCTACTGTAATTTTTGAAAACTGTACAACGAACTACTGATATAACAAATTAATATTCCTGGTCCCTTGCAGTTCATCATAAGCATACTTTATTGTGTATCAGGGGTGAGTAAGAACAAAATTGCCAACTGGTCCCAACTATATATCTATTTATCTAGGTGGATGGTTGGATGGGTGGATGAGTGGATGGTAATAATAGACAATTGGATGGATAGGTGGATGGATGGAGACACAGACAGACAGTGGTATATAAAAATTAATAATAAAATTACACAGAAATCTCACTTCTCTCCTTTCTCTCACGAACTCCCATTTTGGAGAAATAAAAACAAAATGAAACAATAATTTTAAATTAGGCGTTTTTCATTTGTTAGGCTAATTGTATCCCTTGCAAGTCACTCTACTTCCCACTTGCCAGAAATAAAGAGTTTTCTATTTGCTTCAAAATTCAGAAGTACATCTTTTGGCATATTTCAGGATGAAATCTCATTCCAATGTGGTGTGCATTTCAAACAACATAATTATAAATATTACTTAACATTCAAAACTGCTTACCACTTTCTCGTTATCTTTTGGAATTTGCCATTCAAATCAGGCAGTGTACACATTACTTCACTTGTTTCACCCATAAATGTGGTGGGCCATCTGCCATCTGCCTCACAGTACCTAGGATCTGGGCAAGAAGTAGTAAGTAAATAATTACTGAACATTTTTAAATGTGTGTATGGTGGGGATTTTGTGCTGTTGTGGTTTTTTAAATGTGTGTGTGTGTGTGTGTGTGTGTGTGTGTGTGTGTGTGTGTGTGTGTGTGTGTGTGAAAACACATTGCAAAACAATAATTTAAAATGTAATGGAACTCGAAAACAAACAGACACTCAAATGCAATATTTATGGTTATTCTGATAGTGAGGAAGGAAATATGCTGCCACCATACAGACTGTTTTTGGATTATCAGCAAGGGATCTGTTATATGCACCATACCACATACAGCACCTTTTGCTACCAGTTGTGGAGCAGTGGCTGAAAGTAATTAAAATTAAAATTTTCACAATAATATACCAAGTATGTAATCTCCCAGAAATGGCTGGTAAATGCTATTTCAGAGAATGAATTTTTACAGCATCTGCTTAACATGCTATACCTTTCACACCAGCCAGTGCTGCACAACTGTTCCTATTTTGTTACCTGAGTGATCCTTATCCATGTCAAATGCAAATATAATCATAAATAAAATATGTATTATTAAATTAAAATGTTTCCTCCAATCCATGTAAACTGGCAAATGATGATATATGTGACTATTATCCAACCAACTGGGCAATAGTGAACTGCTGCCATGTATATCAAACACATAATTATTTACTATTATTATTATTATTTCATCTTTCTGCTGGCTATAAAAATTATGATTTGTTACAACTTTGGTGAATAAATGTTTACCCAATCTGGAACACTAGTAATAGTATTTATCCTACACCAAAAAGTAGCAGGAAACATGACACCATAACTGAACATGCTGCACAGGACATCATGTGAATTTATTCTCACTTGAATCAAAGAACTTGATTTCCTTTAAATGTGGCCACCTTTTCTTAAAGACACGTCTTAGACCATTTATTACATCATAACTGAAATCTTTGTCTTGTGCATGGTTTACATTCAGGACTTCCAAGAGGTAGATGCTGGTCATACTGCTAAAAATATTAAAATAAAATGATAATCTCTTAATGAACATTAGAATTAAACATACAACTATATAGAGAAAAATTTTAAAGTTAAATAACAAAGAGACATCTAGTTACTAATATTATCATACATGCATTCTTTGATCTGTTAGTAACTGTTCATAATTATTTTTAACTGAATACCATTACAAGCATTCCATTGACTCAATATTTGTTGACTAATTAGCCCTCCACAAAATTAATGTGAAACATCAGAGAAATTTGAAAATAAAATATATTTAATGAATAAGAATAACATGAATTGTGAAATATATATCTTAGTTAAATAAAAATATTTTCAGAAAATTCAAACAAATATTGTGTACCAGGTATATGTATATCAAGGCACAAGCTAATGTTTTAGTTGTGGTTCCATGACTAATGGAATTGTGAAAATTTATACATATATGTGACCCACCACAGAAAACTTAGTCGCATTGTAATCAAAACATGTTTTGAGATATTTGTGGGTCATTCTCCATTAAGTGCAATTTTTGAAGACGATAGTTTTTAATTTTTTAATCAGTCTGAAAACGCAAATTATTTTGATATATGAATGTATAATGTATTTAAAATGTAAACCAGTGAAAATTAATGCTTAAATATTTCATTTTAAATGGAAAACATATCTTGAAAACTTACAGGTGAGACCATTCTTTCAGTGGTGTTACACACGATATAATGAGTCTGGCAGTATAATTAAATGGTCAGTTTTAAAAACAAAAGAACACACATTCAAGTTAAGGTGTCACATATATACAAGGAAGCATTTTAGTCACACCTCAATGGTAAGTATGTAAAATATAGACGTGCAAAAACTGTATTCAACATTTATAAAATGTTTTCAGTAACTATTTTTAAAATTTATTTTATATTTTCTCGATTTTCAAAGTTGATTAAATATTATTTTATTAATTACTATTTTTATTTGAATATAGCATCTTTTATTTTGTTGATAAAAACAATTGTTAAATTAATCCACATCCAAAAAGTACTGGTTACACCACTGACATCATAATAACACCACTGACTTAAGTAACATCAATGACAATTATGGCGATTCTGTTTAGTTTGACCAATGTAAACAATAGAATATGATACACTAATATGTGTATAACACCTACAGTGCCATATCCAAACAATTAAACGTCATTAAACATTCAACTTGATTCAAGGAATACCCACTTTATTTCTCCAAAACAAATAAAAATCACTTTAAAAAATTTGAAGTTACTTGATGCACAAAATGTCAACCTGAAGTTCTTATTACAGAATTGGCCTAAGATACAACTTTCTGTATTTGATCCCAGACTAGATTCTCAATCATTACATGTCACCTGCTAGCATATACTGGTTTTGGTATGAAGGAGGTAACTTGTTTGTCACTGTACTAATTCACATCTTCATGTAGGGATGGCCAATATAATCGGTTTAATCCTATGCTGTGCATACACTTAATCTCATTATCTTTTACAGCTTGTATTATTCCTGGATAGACCTCTCCATCGTACTGAATGGCACACCAGTTTCCAACATGTTGTTCAGCAATAGTTTCAGTTCTTTTGATCAGTGGTACCTGGACTCTGGTTGTTTCTTCTATTTCTTCTGTGGTATTTTGGTTGGGTCGCCACGACACTGACCATCCTCAAAGCAAAACAAGGACAGTTTAGTTTCCCTGTAGAGCAGATACTTGTAGGTCACCAGGAAATAGCTTAGAACTTAATGTAACTGCATGGTGCCCTTTACATTTATCAGTGTACCTACTTCAGCTAGCATACTGATCTTCTCTTGAACCAGAAATGTAAAAGTATTTGATTGGTGACTTTTGGCTTTGTTTGAATGATGGTGCCATACAAGTCTGTCAGAAGTTCGTTTCACTGATCCACCAAATCCATCTGGTGCCCCTTTGCCATGGCTTGCCTCAAAGAAATGCCAAGCATCCTTTCTTATATGATTGTGACAAGAGCAGGTAAAAGTTGGCTTTTTGTCAGTATTGTGTTGCAGGACTGTCACTAAACACACGCAGTGTACTGACAGCTGGGTGTTAATCATGAATCATATCTAGTACATGATCTAAATGTGCCAAAATTGAGGTGGGTTGTGTCGTCTAGACTGATAATGTACAAAATGACAAAAGTTTTCTCTGATGTGCTGAAATAAAGTACACTAGTCTGCAGCAAAACCTATTGGTGAGAACCTCCAAAGTGTACTGACTGTATCTCCAAGGAGTATTGACATCCATAGTTCTCACTCCATTCAATGTGCAGTAAGCAATCATTAGGTTTCAAGTTTTCTTGCACTGTCCAATATATTTAATACTGCCAGCAGATGTTGAAAAGAAGTTTTTTTTCTAACTTTTCTAAACTAGAATGGAACATATCGAACAGAGCAGTTTAGGTATTTTTCATTTCAGATTTAACTGTGATTAAAGAACCAGATTCTCCATTTAGGCTTGTGTTCTTGTCCCCGTTAAAAATACAAACTTCATCTTCACCTGGCTTTTGGGGTAATTTGTATGAAGTCAATTTGCAGTCTGGGCACTGACCATAATAACATGACTTGAATGTTGATTTACAGACAGCAGAATCAGCAATGTTTTCCAAATCCCTTGATTCTGTAATTTTTATTTTGTGAAGTGCATCGACCATGAACTGCAGATTTCCATGTGTTTTGCAAAGACATGTTTCTGGTTCTTGTTCAATGGGCACCCGAACCCAAAAGGCCCTCATATTATAGAAGAACGAATATGATAATGATTCTAGTAATTCTGCCAGGAAACAAAACGCCTGTCCTGTTGATTTATCAGTTTCATATTTCTACTTTTTTTTACTGAAGATATTCATGTGTTTCTGAGTTGGCAGTATGTCTAGCCTATCTCGACTGTGCTTTTCAGCATTACTAAGTGCCATATCTGTATTCGGATGAAATATTTGCCTCTAAAGTACAGATGTATTCCAGATATATTTAAAATGTTAAATTTGCTGAAAACAGAAAGTCATACACTTCAATGGAATGTAAGTAGATTAATTTTTGAAGCATCTCGAATTCGAGAAGCATTTTGTAATAGATAATCTCATTGTGTATATATGTAAATGCATTATATGTTACATATGTACATGTGTTTAAGCACAACTCTCCTTGTATCAGGGTGGTCAAACCTAACAAATAAATAAATAAATGAAATGAAATGAAATATCTGTAAAGAAAGAATGATATATATAATTTTTAATTTTTTACTTTACTGTACTGGCATCAGACATAAGGTTAAGGAGCACAATGATCAACAGACAGGAAACTTGCTGCCACCACTATACGGGACAGAAACATTTTATTTAACAATGCACTCAACACATTGTATTTACAGTTATATGGTGTCAAATGTACGGTTAAGGATCACTGAGATATAAACCTGCTGCTGCCACATAGGCTATTCTTTCAGATTAGCAGCAAGGGATGTTTTATATGCACCATCCAACAGACAGGATAGTACATATCATGTTTTTTGTTACACCAGTTGTGGAGCACTGACTGGAATGAGAAATAGCGTAATGGATCTACTGTCAGCAAAAACTCTTACCTCTGAGCTACATCCCACTCCTCGCACTATATGGGCTACTCTTACTTAAAGGCAGCTAGGGATCTTTCGTATGGATTTCTCCACAAACAGGACAGCACATACCACATATTAACAAATGGACAAAAGAAACCTGGTTCACTGAGGAGGTTTAATCCTGCAATGGATGCATCTAATTAATAAGAAGGGGCACCTCATTAGCCTAGTGCTGAAAGTACTCCACTGACACATGGTTGATCTGACATCGACATCTGAAAACAACTAGGTGTTTTTTCTGATAAAAATATTTCGAACGCTGATATAACCAACCATTAATAAAATATGTTGTATGCGTAGTTAAATTAATTAATCTTAATTAATTAATAAGAGAAAAGTTTTGAGTTGCAAGCATGTTGTCAGTTGTGTTACTAAGTAGTCAGTGGTGTTACTCTTTAGCTGGTTACACCACTGACAGTTAACAATGAATTCTCCCCAAGCCATGAACTTAGTATTCACAGAATACAAAACCACAAGTTCAAATGGTTTTCATTTTGTTTGATAGTGTTTCCTTGTAAGTTGCAGTTGTAGCTCCACTGACATGAAATAAATATACTGCACAAATATAATCATGGAAAAGAGAATAAAAGGAATATTTCAAAAGACACTCACCATATTGGCTACTTATTGGCTGGACTATAGAACCCCATGATGTTCAAAATGGTGTTTTGGGAATCATCCATTGTTGAATTTGGTAAATCCATTATTGGTAACAGCACTGACATCAAAACTTGTGACATAAACTTATTGTTAATTTTGTTTTATAATTTATGAATTCTTGGAGATGATTCTTCTTTATTTTCTTAATTCTTATGTAATAGGTAATACAACTGCATATAACAGATTTAGTGCACTTATTTCTTTAAAGGTAAATTTTAAGCTTCAAATTTGGCAGTTGTGGCAGTTACATGCACAAAATACACAGATAAGCACCTTAAATAAATAAATATGGCAAATAAAATCCCCCTCATTAAATAATACCTCACCTGATTAATACAAAATAAATATTTATTTTAATAAAAAGCACTTCTGGTGTTGTAAATTTAACATTAATAAAATTAAGGATGTGTAACATAAAAAATGCACTTAATTAAGAATGACTCTTATATATTTGTAATGTACAGTATTGTAGCTTGATACTGGTCCAATTTTTAAAAATCCATCCATAGGTTATTGATATGTCAAACTGGACACTGAATAGTTTGGTGGTGTAAAATTAGAGAGGTGTGCACAAATGGTGTTCAAACTTATGAGCACTATTTCTGTATAAAAGCCTAGCAACCATGCACAGATCTCCATCATACTGTGAGTATCATTAATGTGCTGACAACATGACTATATGCAGAACGCCAATGAGGAATATTTTGGATGATCGTGTGAATATTATAAAAGAGAAATCCATTTCCTACTGCACCTTTCCATCCCTGTCATGGATGGAAGAACTGATTGTGCCAGACCTTCTGATGGAGACAGGCATGCACTATAAAAGCTTGCTCTGAATGTGCACATTAAACTATTAAACTTGATCTTAAGCACACACATGCAGGGCCACAGCACAGTCTTTGGGAGTAGGACAGAAGACACTGTTAGATCAGGATTAAACTCTAGTGTTATTAACATAAAGCATGGCCAATCTCTCACACACACGCGCGCGCGCACGCACACACACACACACACACACACACACACACACAATCAATTTCTTTTAATAATAAATTTTAAAATAAATAACAAAGTTCATACAGCCATGATATGAACAGCTGTGTTTATCACCCTAGTTTCTAATACAAACATTCAAACTGTGCAATGAGGTGAGTGAAAGCAGTGATTAACACCTAGAAAAATGCAAGGTATATTGGAATAAAATACTGCACTGACAAACACTAAGTTTCAGTAGAATGACAACATGCTTACAGAATCCCAATCTAAGTTGATACTTAAACATCATAATGCTTTAAGTTAAAATTATTTAACTTATAATTATATTAGTATTTTTGATATGTTGTGGATTTATCAGTTTTGGCCACACACACAAAAATTGGTGTGTGTTTGTGTGTGTGTGTATGTGTGTGTGTGAAAGTGAAAACACATAAACAATAATTTAAAATGTGTGTGTGTGTGTGTGTGTGTGTGTGTGTGTGTGTGTGTGTGTGTGTGTGTGTGTGAAAATTATAATTAGCACAATTAAACGTTGTGAATCTAAGTTGAGTATTCATGAAAAATAATACAGTTTACAGCAATGATTAACAGAGATATTTGTGGTATTATTTAGTAAATGTTTGTATCAACCACCCTTTACAATTACAGTCTTTTTTATTTTTTTTGTAATACCACTGCTTAAACATATAACATGTCTGTTGATTAATTAGATTATAAGGGTTGTTACCAACATGTAAATTCCATAATCGAGGTATATTTGTTTAATTATCATTTAACGTGTATTAACTAGTCACCAGCATAGGCCTACATATCCACGCCCTTGTATGTTGGTGGTAATACTGGCAGATGATTGTTTAAGTTATGTTCTTTTATTCAATATTTTAAAATACTTTAATTTATATTAGGAACTGTCCTAATTCACTGAAAATGAAGTAATTAAAAGTTCCTTTCCATACACTATAAATAACCTTTCACAAAACTGCAGTAGAACTTTTTCAATGTCATCGTCAGGATGAAAACTCCACACTTCAAATAACAATGAGTACTATTAATAGTGGTATGAAAGAGATACAGCACTGTTTTAATAATAAACCAAGATTTGACAAAAGCTATACTAACTTGGCAGCTGATTGGTCAAGACTGGTTGTCAGTCAAACTGTACAGAGTAGTCAATTGGCAGATATGTCAATACAGTTATGTTGAAGAAATACACAAATTAAGAATCAACAGGAAATTTGCTTATTATTATTAATTTACTTTAACACTGTAATGGCCTGCAACTGCAAGTCACCAGGTCACAAAATCTAACCAGCTACTTATCTGGGCAACTACAATGTTGATAGATATTCAAGGTCATTTTCTAATTAATTTTGTTCCCAATTTCATAATGATCAACTGCTAACAACGGCACTGCATATTTTTTCACAGAAAACATTGTTCATTAATCTAAATGTGCCAACATTCATCAATAAATTTAATATAGCCTACTCATTTTGTGAGCAGGATATTGCAGTGTGATCTGACTCAATATTTAACTATTCAGAACATCAGTTGAATATGCAAATTGTTCCCAAATGTCTATGGAATTCACTATTTTCATTTATTAAAACAACATAACATAATTTATTCAATCAGGAATAAATTGGTTTATTATAGTAACTACAATACTAATTGTGTTTTGAGATAGTACTATCATTGATTAAAAAACCAGTCTTTCTTCCAGTTACTTGATTCGGCAAAGTCCATCGATCTTTCCGGAAACTTGAAGAACGAGAAAGATGTCGCTTCTTTGGCTTGGCAAATATTTTCTTTTTAATTTGTTTTGCATGTCTTAATTGATATAATTTAACATTAATTATTGTTGAATAATATATTAATGCTAAATTTTTATAGGTTTTAGTATAATCCGTGTCACGATGTTTTCTTATTGTGTTGATATTAGTGGATTTAAAAAATCTAAAAGATTTGAAATTTTAAACGGGTGTTTTGGAAATAAAAATAAAAACAGCCATAGAAATTCAGTGGAGGATGGAAGTTAGGATAATAATATTAAAAAATAATAATAATAATAATTAAAAAAAAACATTAAAAAAAAAAAAAAAAAAAAAAAAAAAAAAAAAAAAAAAAGTTGGTTTGTTTTTATTATTATTAAAAAAAAAAAATAAAATTT
>JAUTBW010061091.1:0-17825 GCA_032361425.1 Peltospira smaragdina
TCCAGAAAATTGGCCATATATTAAAATGCACTGATCACAAAAATTACAGGCCGTTTTGTTATGGGAGAAATCATTTTAAAATATCCTCTTTTTTGTGAGCAGTGTATTTGGCCCCCAGGAGCATTATATCCATCCAAATTATGGTTAGACCATAATAACAATGTTCAAAAAGCGATGCTGACTTTTATTCAGCCACCCCTTTACAGCTTTTAATCAATGGAATTATTTTAAAAAATAGTTGCATTTTATTGGATGGTAACTGGCCAGCTTTTTGAAGATGTCTGTAACTGTTCCATATAACCAAGTTTTTCAGTCATACTGCCACAGTGTTGCCAGACAGTTGAGAGGAGGTGGATATTCTAACAGTCCAAAGAAACAAAGCTGATTTTGTGCACAATGCCTTACTTTTAGAACTGCAAGGAACCTGTGCTGCAGTGTGGGCCATACCAGTGGTCTTGTGCATCTAAAAATCAGTGCATTCCAACATCTTGGAGATGTGATGGTGTAAACGATTGTAAAGACCACAGTGATGAAGCTGGATGTGAGTATCTTTTGTACTGCATGCTTGTGTGTTTTTAAGAAAGAATGGATGTAATGGATTGTTTGTGGATGCAGGTGGCTTGGAGAAATGCCCCAAACACCTGTTCAAGTGTGGCAGCGATCAGTGTGTGGAGCCCAGACTTTTGTGCAATGGCATCTCAGACTGTGTGGATGGTTCTGATGAGGGTTCAGGGTGTCTTAGTAATAACTGCTCCAGCCTACGAAAACCACCATGTGAACATTACTGTATCAACACGCCACAAGGAACGGTTAGTCTTTCCATTTCCATTTTGTTTTATTTATTATTTTGGCCTAGTTTGAAGACACAGCAAGCTACTAATGGCCCTTAATTCTTTTAATGGTGCTGATTAAAATGACACTGTACCATAAGCAGGTCCACCTTTGCCCTTATTACTCACTGTACTGTTTACTCTTACCCCTTTTCTAACACGGTCAGTGGCCATGTTTGCTTTGTATGTGCGTTTCCTCCCACGTTCCAAAGATGTTAAGCTAATTGGTTGCTCTAAATTAGCTCAGTGTGACAGAATAGTAACGATGACCTTGTTCCTCTCGCTAATAGCCATTGATGCAGAAAGATACGCTAGTAATTTGAAGTAAATTAAAGTAGTAAAAGTACATTTTGTTATCCTCAGGAGGTTAATGCGTTTTTTAATATCTATCCAGAGTTGTGCGTGTCAAGCAGGCTTTGGACTCCAGGCTGATGGGTTTTCCTGTGCAGACATCGATGAGTGTAAGAACATTCCACCTCCAGCATGCAGCCATAAATGCATAAACACGCATGGCTCTTACGTGTGCCAGTGCCATCCAGGTTTTATACTGGAGCCAGACAGCAGCACCTGCAAAACATCTGGTATGTTGTAGTCCTTCAATTTTATCGAACTTCTAATCCTCTGTAATAGGTATGCTAATTTGTCTCAAAGTGAATGTTTTTAAAGACTATTTTCCAATTAAGTATACTTGAATAAAAATAATTAAATAATAACTTTGGATGTTGCTAAATTTAATTATTTATTTCTATACAGCACAAAATAGGATTTGCTTTCTTCAATCTCCTTTCTATAATCATAATACAGATCAGTTGAAGATGAAGTCAGTTGATTAGATATTTTATTCTGTGCAACCTCTGTTATTGCTGGTAATTCGTTCCAGAAGTACCAAGCATGGGGAGTGTTAGTGGTGTCAACGGGGTGTTGTATTAAAACACTTACATAAATACAGTTTGTATTTTTTTCTATTCGGAATAATTGAAAACTGAATTTGTTGAAGTTTGAACTCTGAGGTTCTACATGATACGTTTTGCCAGGGGAAACCCAGTGACTCAGGTGGTTGGTGTGGTCACCATACAGTTCTGGGGTACCACTGTCAATTCATATGAAGGTGTGATACCTTTTTCACAATCTGGGTTGTACTGGAATAAGAGGAGTCCTTACTTACAAGTAGCTCATCCTAGTTCCTTTTTGCTTTTGAACAGTGGAGCCCTTCCTTTTGGCATCAGTGCAGTATGAGGTGGTGTTAATGGACCTGCGAAACAGAAACCTCAGGGTTCTTCGTCCCCCAGGCCAGAAGCCAATTTTCACACTGGACTATGACTGGCAGGAGCAGAGGGTGTTCTGGGTCTCTCTAGAGGAAGAAAGCATCAATTATGCTGTTCATGGAGAAAAGGGGAACATCAAGACACTTGTTAAAGGTTGTACTCTCCTTGTAGTCGATATAATTCAGGAGTGAGCAATCAACACTA
Organism: Peltospira smaragdina; assembly: GCA_032361425.1. Taxonomy (NCBI): domain Eukaryota; kingdom Metazoa; phylum Mollusca; class Gastropoda; order Neomphalida; family Peltospiridae; genus Peltospira; species Peltospira smaragdina. The sequence goes on from JAUTBW010061091.1 coordinate 2,300, forward strand.
ACGCTACTCTGTACAACCCACTCTTTTTTTTTCCCTAAACAGGTGTAAAGTCTGATTCTCTTGCTGTAGACTGGCTTGCAAAGAACCTGTACTGGGTGGATGGTGTTGCAGGGCAGATTCTGGCTGTAAGGATTGGTGACAGTGTGGTGAAGCGCGAGAACTTCATTGTTATTCTGGATGAAGACTTGGAGCAGCCTCTGTCTCTTGTACTCCTTCCCCAGAAAGGGTGAGGGTCAGCGATCGTGCATTTTTAGGAACCGTTTGTTCTGTTTTGCAGTACATTAAACGTCAACTGTTGAAGCTGAGACATGATTTATGATCTAATGCAGATCAAATAATTTAGTAGAATCTGATCAGTCATAAGTTGAAAACAGGGGCATGTAGCGTAAATCCTTCGATCTTTCCAAATATCTTTTAGAGAATTGGCAATCAAGCTTTAGCAGCCTTTTATAGAACTGAAACAAATTTAACTGCAGAATGTATGCCTGACAAAGAATAAAAAGTACTGCTCACAAGATTTGGATATTCTTTAAAATGAGATCCCCTAATTGAGCCATATAGCTTGGATTACTATTTGGAAAACCTTAGTTTGATATTAAAACATGAAAACCATAATGATCTGTATGTTTGTACACAAGTTATATCCAGAAGGACTGAAACCTAAACTAGAATCTGTTAGTCTTGCACTGTAACAATTATAAAACAGTGAAGAGAATGAGTTGAATGCATGAAGTCTCTTGAATTAATTAAACCTAATTCCTTTCAAACATTTTTCAGGTTGATGCTGTGGTCCGAGATTGGCGCAGACTCCAACATCAAGCAAGCCAGCATGGATGGGTCAGAGGTGACCGTTTTGCTCAGCCATGGTCTGACTTGGCCTGTAGCCCTAGCTGTTGATCTGGTCAGTGACTCAATATATTGGGTAGATGAGAAGCTCAGATGCATTGGATCAGCTACAATGAATGGAGAGAACTTCAAGGTAGGAGGAGTTGAAGTTAACACTGATATATGCAGTTACTACTCTTAGAAGTAACATAAAACCAGTGATACTTTGACAGAAGTGTTTTCTGTCTCATTAAATGACTAATATTTGCCTTTTTTACGTCTCCCTTTTGAAGCTCCTGCAGCTTACTGAAACCTCAAACCCGTTCTCCTTGGCAGTGTTCAGTGACATGGTGTACTGGTCTGACTCCCAGAGACTGGCCATCCATGGGGCTCATAAGGTCACTGGCAAGAGCCGTAAGGTTATTCTCAAAAGACCTGGCCAGCCATTTGGGCTCAAAGTAAGAGTTTACCTACCCTATTTTTGTCTGGCCATGGAAAAATGCTCAAGTTTAAAATAAATTTAAGACCCTTAATTTGGAAATTCATGTGCAATTGTAGTTAGGCTCAAAGTATTGGAGCTTTGTTTTGTCCACCTTATTCAGATTGCTCATCCTCTCATGCAACCCAAAATCCCTAACCCATGTGAGAAGCTCCGGTGTTCCCACATGTGTGCGCTGGCTCCTGGTTCCCAGGGATCATGCCGCTGTCCTCCAGGACTGCTGTTGGCTCAGAATGGTTTTGCCTGCAAACCACCTGAAGACTCGTCTAATTCCTTCCTCCTGCTGCTTTCTCCTACTCGCATAACTCAGGTGAAGTTCTACATGGTCATCTAGCGACATTACACTGGTATGCCTAATGGAAGTGTTTTAAACTGGTAGTACTGGTTTGGTGTAATGGGTTTTTAGGGCTGTCATATATTTTTTAATTTTTTTGCCAAGGTGAGGCACTCTTGAGCTTAATCTGAAATGTTGGCAAAAGAAACATCTGGTGCCACAGCTGCCCAAACTTAACTTATCAATGGCTAAATGCAGAACAGTTATGAGTCACGTTTGCAGATACCACATTTTGCTCTGAAGCCTTGCCATGTAAAGGAAGTATAAAATGGGAAAATGTAATGAACATTATGAATAGCAAAAAGGTTACTTTGATAGTGGGCCAGTGTTTATGTTTACGGTAACTTGGAGGCCATTTAAATAAAGGAAACCCTGGCTACAGGTCTGTGCTATCACACTAGCAGTAGTTTTAGTAATTCGCCTTTCGTTTCAGTCATTGTAATGATTTGACCATAAATATGAACAGTACATAGCCATCGTAACTAAGACACTGACTGAGGCTACATGGTAATTACCATTACTGGGTAATGAAACAGACTGGAGCAAGACGACAGCCTATGCATATTTGCTATTAGGATAAACAACCTAATGTGAAAGTAAGAACAGTTTCAAAGTTATTTAAGATTTCATGGCTGTAATGGGAGTGATCTTCACTATGTTCAATCTATGCCCTGTCAGTCAGTATTACAATTTTATAAATAAATGAAATATTTAAACCAAGATGAAGAGCTGTTTGAAGAGAGTTTTTATAAATGTATAGATTGATAGATAGGAATGTTTCATATGACTGTATATTACCAAATAAATCAGTAGGTCCTATCTCTTGACCTTTTTATCTGAGTGGTGGTGTCTTGTAGGTCTTTACTGGAATCTTGCGTGGCAAGGTTGGACTAAAGCAATGGCCTGACCACCGCGCGTTTCATCTTCCTGGTATAAATGAAGCCTCAGTGATGGACCTGGTCATGGGAGATGTGCTATATGTGGCAGATACCAGCAAGGCATCTGTAGCTCAGATTCGAATGAGTGGCTTCACCTTGATACCTGATGGTTACTTACTGCAGCTTCCTGGGGACTCAGTAACTGCTCTAGCTGTGGACTGGATCACACACAACTTGTACTGGAGCAGCAGCAAGAAACCCCAGATCTATGTCACCTCAGCAGGTGGAAAGTACACTACCATGGTTCTAGACTCAGCGTTCCAGGATACAACTTCCATCGCCCTGCATCCGCCAACGGGTAGACTGTGCTTCACAGCCCTGGTGCTAATAGGGAATGAAGCTCTGCCTCAGGTAGCCTGTGCTGCAATGGATGGAAGGAATCGTATGGTGCTTTGGAAGAATCCAAAGATGCCTAGATTTCTGACCTTCTCCAGCCAGGGAAAAACACTGTACTGGGCAGATATGGGTGAGTTTAAGCCAGTCAACTTTTTTTTGTTAGTAGATCTATATTATTACCATTAATTAGTCACCTGAGACGTAGTAGTCTTTTAGTAGTTTATTTAAATTTCTGCTTTGCCCAGAATTACCTCTAGTGATGACAGTCACCAGTAAAATGTTTTTTTAATTCTTTATGGTTCAGGAAAAGATGTCAAACATTACCTGTTGTGTTTGGACTTGTAAGATTGCATAAAGATATTTCACAGAACATATTGTAGAATTAATGCATACTTGGTTAGATTAGGTTAAAAATATCCATCAGGTGTAGTCTGTCACCAAGAGATTTTTGTTTCTGTCATGGTATGTGCTGGATGTGTGGAGTACTGTCTGGCTGGTAAAAGACATTGGGATGCCGTGCTGGTGTTTAGTTTAGCATAATTCTTCTCCTGATCTAATCTGTAATATTATATACCTAACTATATAATATGGTGCAAAATGGTGTAAACAAAATATATAATGTGATGTAAATGAAAATCCAATTGAAACAACTTTTTTTAATATAAATGATTCATTACAACAATCCTTAAGGTCATATGACAAATTTCTTTTCAGCAGAATTATCAGTGTTAGCCACACCATTTTCATGTTTGTATCTGGTATGATGGTATCTGCACGATACGAATGTTAAGATTTACTAGGTGCTTACTACTAACTGGTCTTTCTTCTCTCTCTCTCTCTGGTTCTGTTACAGCTGATGAAGTGATTTGCTCTGTGGATGTTGATGGGTCAAATTACAGGGAGTTTAGAACTGGAACCAATTCTCATTTAATTATGTCTTTAGCTCAAAGTGACAATATCTTCTTCTGGTCCACTCATTATAATGGTAATTACTGAAACCTCTGTTTTAAGGAAGTTCCTTCGTTATGCCAGTAGGTGGCACAGTACAGTACTAATGTAAACCTAAAATTGTGACTAATGTTTTTTTCTTCTATAGATCATGCACTGTTTAATTATTATAATTAATTATTATTATAGATGTTCTTGGTAGTCTGGTTTACTGTTCCAGGACACTGTAGGACTGACATGGTGGATTTAAAGTCATTTTGTTTGTTTTTTGTAGGCACATCCAGAGTCTGGTACAGCGATGGTGTTCAGCCTAAACGGTTGTGGTTTGAGGTTCAGACCAACATTGTGGCACTGAAAGGGTTCAGTAAATACAGTCAGAAAGGTATTCTTATTAGCATGTCCCTCACCATCACTTCTCTGCTGTCTCTTTGGTGTCTATAGTTGTTCCTCTGAGTGAAACATGGAGTATACATGATCAGATATCTTTAGTAGCTGAAATTCCTGACATGTGAAATGAATTTCAGTTGACAGAAGCCACATTTAGAATACATTACTCGGAGATGCACCCAAAAAACTTTAGATTTGTTCCAAAGTGATATTTTTGGTTGAAATGTCAAAATATTAACACCCTTTTTATTAGATATATAGCATGGCAGTTTTGCTCTGTGCTGTGAACTTTCTTTACCTGAAATCTGACTGTGTCCCTTCCTCTTAAAACCAGGAAACAACCCATGTGCTGAAAATAATGGAGGTTGTAGCCACCTGTGTCTGGCATACCCCGGTGGTCGTATGTGCCGTTGCACACAAGGCTATATCGGCGTGAATGACACCCAGTGTGTGTCTGGTACACAATGCCCAGCAGGCACGAAGCCTTGCAAAGACTTATTTAAGTGCATCTCCAGCACCAGGTTTTGTGACAAAATCCCAGACTGCCTAGATGGCTCAGATGAAGAAAATTGTGCTACACTGGACAACGTGTTGCTACGCACACTGGAAGGCCAGCACTGCGACTCGGAGCTCTGCAATAACCGTGGACACTGTGTTATGCACAAAGGGAGACCAGGCTGTGACTGTATGCAGGGGTATAGCGGGCAGTTCTGTCAGGATGGTGGACCTAGCAGCGCACCCGTTGTCCTTGCTGTTCTTTTCACCATTGGTCTGGTGATTGTGGCTGCTGTGCTCTTAAAATGGAGGTATGACATCGGTATTAAATCATTTTCATAAGTTACTCTTTACAGAATGCTATTAGTCCTTGTTTGGATCCTGGGTGATTTGTGTATGCAGTTGGTCTTAAAACTTTTCACTTCTGTCACCGTGTAGGAGAGAGAAAACAGCAAGAGGCCCATCTACTGATAAGGAAACACTCATGAAGGACATGGAGGAGCAAGAGGCTCACCCTGAGAACTTTGCTAATGAGCTGTACAATCCAGTGGAGGAGGTGTTTGGTTTTGTTTTTTTTCCTCCTACAGTTGGCAATATATAGTGGAATCTAGCCCAGTGATTAAACAGTCTAGTAACTGGTGCTAGTTTTTAGTGCTGTTCTTCAGCAATCCTAAAAAAACCAACAAACTTATAAAGCTGAGTTATAAAACCTTTGCAGCTACAAGAGTGGTGAAATGTAAACCAATGATTATTGTCTGAAGAATTGAGAGGTGATTGTGTGATGCACATTCAGTCAGGAGGAATAATGTGTAGTCTTCTGGCTTAGCTTCTAATCATAGTATAAGTTTTATATTTAAACTTAATCACTAACCTCTACAGTCAGGAATGGGCATGATGTTTAGGCAGATTTTTCTATGGAACTAGAACTATCAGGCTAATGAGGTAATTCTTGTTTAACGTAGAACATCAGTATTGCTTACATTTATAGAACATCTGGTCTGTCCTGGTGCTTGCAGTTGTGTGTAATGAGCAGTAGTTTGTCTTCCACTTGTGAAGTCTTATATCTAGTCCTTTTGCACATCTGTCCAGCTGTAACAATGCTACCAGTCTGGTACCCATTTCACTTTATGAATTATTGCCTCAACTTTGAATCGCATAATGTCTCAGTATCCACCTCTAACAAGATGTTTCTTTTCTTTCCACAGGAACAAGCAACATCTGTCAATTAAGTATTTGCAATTTTAAAATAAAATTTGTTTTGAGCAGAAACCTCGTCTATCTTTATTGCTAATGTGAGAATGTTTTGGTAGTTACTGTTCCTAAAAGAGTTCCTAAACTACCTAAAATACATACAAAGCTGTGCATAAGTCATGTTTTGCTCCTAATAATGGCACTTTATTTTAATCTTTCCTCTGATGGATGGAGTGGGGAGGTGCACACATTCCATCAATGCAGGTGGCTTGCAGGCAGTAATTGTAAATCTACAAAAGTGCTCATCAGACACTTGTACCTGTTTAATACTGGGTTGGGCCTTCAGAAGTGTCTTAAGTATTTGTGGCATAGACTTGGCAACATGCTAGAAACATTTTGTTTTTATGATGGAAGCAAGCAATTATAGCAGATTTGTCAGCTGCATATGGAGACTTCCACATCCCAAGGGTCTCCATTGGATTAAGGTCTGGTGACTGGAGGTCATGTGAGTAGTGAACTCGTGATCATTTTTGAGATGATTGGTGCGTTATCCTGCTGGACGTAGTCATCAAATGGAACACTATGGGTCATAAAGGTGGGTTTTAAGAGGACTCGATTGTTCTTGCAAAATATCTCCCACACCTTCACACAGCAACCTGAACGGTTCATACAATGCAGGATAGATGCAAGTTTACATGCAAGTTCTGACCCTACCCTTAATGTTATAGAAATCACAGCTCATCAGACCAGGCAACCTTGTTCTAATCTGTTGTACAATGTTAGTGTTTTATAGTCTCAGTTGCCTGCAACACCCCACTAAGGATAAAGCACATCCTCACGGACTGTCCTGCTAACAACCAAGATGAGCATTAATCCATGAACAGTTAGTCTGTGAACTGTGTTCAACCTCAATTTTTTTTACTTTAATGAACTTTATTTAAGTAAAGCCCTGCAAGCTTAATGGAATCACTTGCCAGCTACAGTGACGAAATGCTGCCTCCTACCACTTCAAAGCGCCGCTGATACGTGTGTGAAGTGTCAGACGCGGCTTAAGTGCTGTTCCATGTCCGACAAGCTTTTGGTGTTTTTATTGTAGCTTAATTTGCAGTGGCGTTCCACGAGCACTGCGAGAATTTCGAAAGCTCATACAGACGCGTGTAAACTATTCTGGGTGCCTGATGTGGTGCTTCTTACAATTCGTGGTGCAAGTCTGTACATGGGCCTCTCGCACCAGATTCGATTCATCAGTTAATTATCCAGCCTTTCAGGGAATGTCGGGGCTGTTTTATAGCAAGGAAAACAAACATTTTTAGTCTGCGGGGTAACCAGCGCTGGGACAGAAAACTCCAGGCAGTTCATTCTTTTATCCGGTCTTATTTATAATGCACATGAAACATATATGGCTTTTATAGACCAGGTGTGGCCTTCTGGATGACTGTGTGTGGGTTCCGGGAGCAAGTTCAGGTGAATTCAGCTGAAGGAGGCATCATATATAGAGGCAGCGTTGGCCTGAGGTTAGGAAGCTGGTGATGGCACATTACGTTGAGCTAAATCCCAACAGTTTTCTCAGTTACAGGCTATGACGATGAGGCCTGGTGAAATAAAGCTGATTACTGTAGATGGTGATGGTGATGCTGAAGTATTTCAAAGCAAAGATGCGCTGTGTTGAGGTCTCCAGAAAACCAGCAGCAGCAACAAGGTCCACTGTACAGCGGTAGCTTGATTCTCGACCACCTTAAACTCATCGAATTTGTTTCTTGTCCAGAAAATTGTGTCTCGGTTCTCATCTATACTCCTTGGTTCATAATACATGTAATATACGGTGGATTTGTCAGATCATATCATCATAAATCAGGGAGCGCCTGTACAAAACAACTCCATTAATGCATATAACATTTCACACAGTCGGGATTTTCTGGGGTCTGGAATGAAATAAATCAATTGCCATTATCCTTTTTCATGACCGTTAGTCATTAGCCCCGCCCACTCAGCCCCCTGCTCCGTTATAAATATTCAACGGTGATGTCATAGTGACTTGACGTTCTAAGTTTCGCCCAAAGAACTGAACGTTCGTTTACATTTCTGCGTTCGTCAGTCTTTACCTACCTGTGTGGTGAAGCGCACGTTCAGTGTTTTACAGCTAAATATATATTCATAAACTGGAAGTGTATTGATGTAGTGTATTCGTGAGTATCTGAAAATCAATTAATTAATGTTTAAATGGAATAAGTTGCACTTTTTAATCTGTTTTAATCATGTTGATTATAAGAATAATTAAAATAGAAGGCTATAATTAAAGCTGGCTGTGTTGTGCATTTATTACTTTATATACAACAATTAAATGACTTGTGTTTATTCTGTTTAATTGTACAGATGAGGAAGGAGCCATGAATAGAATTGGAAAACACCTCCAGCACCTCCTCTGCAATGGAGGTTACAACCAGAGGAAGGAGCTGCAACTCTGGCACATCAGAAGAGATGTGAAAGTGGTGGAATGGGATATTGAAAAGAAAAAATTGGAGCTGTTGCAGCTGAAAGAGGAGGGCAGGAGGCAGCGAGAAAGGAAAAGCAAGGAGAAAGAGCGTACAGAACTGAGCCGGAAATGTCAAAGATTGAACAAGGAGGAGAGGGAAGAATTGGAGAGACTCAGACAGCTGGAGAGTCTCCTGCAGTTAAAAGAAGGTTTTAGGGGAAAACAGAAAGCCACTAAAAAGGCAAGACATCTAGGGCTGTTTCTGTGTAACAATTTTTATTTAGGGATTGAACATCTGGATGGCTGGGCTTTTGGGGCTGAGGGGTACAAAAGGGGGATTAGAACAATCACTGAATTTACACAATTCACTTAAAATGTTTTTTTCCCCCAGAAGGCTCAGTTCAGGCAGAACTATACAAAAGGCAGGGAGAGCCAGCAACAGGTTATGGCCGAGCCTAAGAGGAAACAACAAGGACTCGCTGACATTGCAAAATCAGAGAGGGATAAAAGAATGGAGCTCATCCGGTCAAAAGCGGCTATAAAAATTGAAAATGGTGACGGCATCTCTCAAAAGAACGTAACAGAGGCGGCAGAGGATTCAGAGACTCCAACAAAGCAAAAGCTTGGAGACCTGAAAAATATCAAGCTCAGAGACATGTTACTCATGCCAAAGGAATGCAGAAGACTGGATGGAGAGAGAGAGAAAAAGCTGATGCATGAGATAAAGAAGATGGAGGAGAGAATTGCAAAGAGTCAGACAAATAACGAAGATAATAGGAGGGAATTTAAGAGAGAGAGATTATTGATGGAGAAGAGAAAGATGGAAGCATTGAGAGTGAAAGCGAGAAAGCAAGCTCTAAAAAGAGAGATGGATCAGACCAAAGAGGAGCTTGCAGAGAGTGAGCAACACCCAGAGTTGGAAAAGGAGCGAGACTCTGGTGATGAATTGCTCCTCTCTTGTCTGGAGGAAAAGAGACAGATGGAACAGTTGAAGGTGCAAGTGAAACGGGAAGCTCTGAAAAGAGAGGTCGAGCAGATGAAGAAAACGATGGCTTCACTGGAGAGATGCAGCGAGTCTAAACATGGTGAAGGTTTAAGAAGGGAAAAGAGAAGACAGAGGTTGAAGGGAAACCAGGAGAGAGCTGTAACAGAGAAGACAGAGAGAGAGACTGTGGAGGAAAATAAGGAAAAAGAGAAGGTCGGAACTCAAAAAATGGTGACCGCAAAGCCAAGGTGGATATCTTAAACATCTTCTTGAGTCATTATTGTTATTAATAAGCAGTATTTATGAGTAAGGCTGTTGTTCCCACTGTGATTAGGCTTCAGGTGGTTCAGAAACGAGTTCTTAAGAAAGAGGATGAAAAGGAGGAGAACAAACAAGACGGGGACCGAGCCCATAATGAGACTGAGCTCAAGACCGAAACCTTTGAGGAAAATAAGCGACCACTGTCCCCTCAGAGAAAGTGCCCGGTTGCTCAGTCCCTTGAATTGGGACAAAAAATCCCTGCTGTCTGTGAAAAGCTTCAGGATCAAGAAAATCCAAAGCTTTTCACCAGACTTGTTACTGTTGCTCCTTCTATAAGGACCATCACAGTCAAACCTCTCTGTCAGGACCAAGATCCCATAAGTGACAACTTCAGTAAGTGCCTGGCCTTCCCAGAAAGTGAGAGCACAAAGAGAAGTGTCCAGTCAGAGTCAGAGCACGTCCAGTCTAAACATAAAGAGGACGATAAACACACAGCTCAGTCAGAAAAGATGACCAGCAGTGGTGACCCTGGTGAGGAGGACAACCCCAAATATAAAAGCATGACTGGACGGATTGTGGGGTGGATTAATAACAAGATGAGGGAGCGACACCAGAAGAAGATGGAAAAGAGCTTGAGAAGAGAGAAGACGTCAGGGCGCACATACAAGCTCATAAGTATGTTGTCTGTCTAGAACACGATCAGTACTCAACTTACAACTTACAATAATTATAATGTATAATAACATAAATGATCTGACAGACCAATAACATTCTTAATATATCATATTATAAAGTATTTACATATTTACACACATCTTTTTTAAAAAAGCAGGAGTTCTGTTACTGTGAGCTGTGATTTTTCTCTCCAGGCACCATTCAGGGCACCGAATTTGTACCAGTGGCTCAGTATGAACAGCAGAAACGAGCCCGCCTGATTAAGAAGGAGGAGAAGAGGCAGGCGATGGAGTCTCGATGGAGACAGTGGGAAGAGGAGAGGGAAAAGAACAAAGCAGAGAAAAGGTTAAAGAATAAGCAGAAGGACAAGGAGGAGGATGTGGTGGTAGAGAAGAAGGAGGAGGAGAAGAAAGAGGAGAGTATGGAGGAAGAGGAGGAGAGGGCATATGAAGATATTATGCCAAATATATGCTTAATCCGGGTTTTACCCGTTGATTGGGCATCTACCATGGATAAGGTACACTGATAGAGTCGTGCATAATGTTAGGGTAGACCATGCAGTTCCACTGTTGTACCAGCAGGTGGACTCTATATCCTCTAATTATGCTCTGCTTTCCTTCCAGCTCACTCCCAAATGTCCTTCTGCTGGAAATAAGGTATGTTCTACAATGTTGTATTTACTAATTATGTACGTGCATTTTAGTGTTAGTAATATAACTGATTTTTCAATCTGATTGTTTTTCAGTGATTGACGTTGGTAGCACCCAGGAGTTCTTATTCTTGGAGTATAATGCACCAGTACGTCAAATCCTAAGCACTCTCTCCAGGGCTTATAACACCTCCATGGACAGGGAGGAAAGACTGCCAGGATGTGACAAAGCTGCTAATCAACAAGCTCCATTAAGAACCTTATTAGAATGTAATTAATCAACAATAAACATCTACCTTAATTAATGTGTTTAAGCTTACTAATTCCCTAAAATCCATTCACAAACATCCCTAGATCCTATCTTGTATAAACAGCTTCCATTACAGATGGAAACAACAGGTATGCTCCATTTAATGACCCCATTAAACATAGTCTTTTTATGCTACTGTGAGGTATTATAAAGGGTTAATTTACCCTCCCTTCACCAATGCATTGATAAACAGTATATCAGTAAAAACAACAACAAAAAACAGATCAGCCAACAAATGAATGTGATACAGTTTTAATACTTCTAGGATAGACAGTGGGTGGACAAACAAAAGGAGTACTACCTCCAATAGGACAGGCAAATACATTTATGAACACCATTTACAGTACAAACGAGATGTGGAAAGTCATACACACACAAACACAAAAAATCATATCAGTCTCTAGTCCAAACGTGAGCTAACAAGCAAGCAAGCAAGCACATCTCTTTAACTCCCACCTCTGCTTGTGGATCCACAGCATTGATTGGTCATTGAGGTGACCAGCTAATTATGGATACAATGTCTGGAGTTAGCAGACAGATTTTTATGTCCTATTATGATTTTGAAGACCTCAGCCATTAAAGTGATCTGATAGAAGTTCTTATGTCTTTCACCATTCATCATTTATTTTTATATCGTTTAGTTTAGGGCTGAGGGGGAGTCAGGGTGAAAGATAGGGACCAACCCGTCACATCCATCGAGTCCAGGTCGGGACTGAACCGTGGATCCCTGAATCTGTGAACCAACCACATTAACTTACCTGCACCTAAAAAACAGCATTAAAAATTAATGAAATTAACCTTCAATGTTTCAAACTCCACTTTCTGCAATTTATTAATTACAGGAGTCATTGAAATGTAACTACAAATCACTAATTACCATTTCTCAACATACACTGCTCACAAAAAAAATTAGGGGATATTTTAAAATGAATAATGTTTGTAAGCAGTATAACGAACACAGCAAATAACCCAAAGAGCTTAATAATAATGACGCTAATAATAAATAAGTAACATCATGAGGTGCTGCAGAGGTTTAATAAGCTGGCATCTGGCATCACATCCAGGATCAAATGGTTGGGTTTGAGAGGTAGATCGGCTGGAGTTTCCACATTCTCTTTGCATGGGTTTCCTTCCAAGGTCTAAAGACATGTTTGGCCCACTGGCATCTCTGAAAGGGTTCCAGTGTGTGCATGAGCCCTGGACTTTCAGACTTGAAATACTGAAATTATAGAGCACTATAAATATACAATCACATGACACTGAATAAACAGTTTCACTTTAGGTTTAGGTTTAAGGTACACCTTTTTGTTTCTACATTTGTTGTAGATACATCAGTTCCACTTACCATATAGATGCCACCTAGACGTAAAGTCAAAGACAGTAGCTCACCTGTTGCACAGTCTGTTAGTCATCATCTAATCCCTCATCACTGGCTGGACATTTTTGGTAGCTGGACTACTTTTGGTCCAGTAGTGACACTGAGGTGTTAGAAAAACAACAAAAACAGCAGCACTGTTGTGTCTGATCAGTGTCACTGCTGCTGAGAATGACCCACAACCCAAATAGTACCTGATCTGTACTGGTGGGAGTCCTGACCATTAGAGAACAGAGAAAAGGGGACTAACAAGGTATGTAGATAAACAGATGGACTGTAGTCTGTAATTGTAAAAATACAGCGTTTCTATATGGTGGAGCTGATCAAATATATACAGAGTGTAGAAACAAGGACCTAACGTGACCGGGGAGGCGTTATGTTATCAACGTTAAAATATCTTACATAGTTACAACTAATTATCTTCTCTAAACATGTTGACGATTCTGAATGTAAACCTGATGAAATACCACAGTTACCATACGTACGATTATCTTATCTACGTTTTCCGTTCGTTTAGTCAGTTTTGATCACGTATGCATAAAATATTATTCGATATATTCCGCCTTAGATAGTTCATGAAGTCCTCGAATTATATAAGCAGGAAACCGCTTGGGCACCTTTATTTAAGATAAACGTCTTGCTTATTTTCTCTGCATTACAGTTGCTCTGCGACGCTTCAGTTTTTAAAAGACGTTTCTGATCGACACTTAAATTACTTGTAAACTTTTTAGTCAGCAAATTTAGTCCAACTACAATATCGCATTGGTTTTTACTTAAACTCTATAAACTCTGTTTGCACTCATTCCCGGATATTCAGATCTGCAAAGATTTTCCAAAGTGTTTTAGAAGGTTTACCTTAACTTGGATTTCTGATTGTGTTTGAAGGTACCAAGCCTGAAAGTTGGTGAGTACTATTTGTTGTCGCTTAATGTTGCTGGTGTTTTCTGATCTTTCCCATTCATTACTGATTACCTGTCTGAACAAGACTGGCTGGTGTAAACATGAGGAGTTTAACTTGAGTTTGTTACGTCTAGATTTGGGTTTATGGGTTTATGTTTTATATCAGGTTATAAAAATCTAAGCTCAGAGAAGCTGGAATCCGAAAACGAAGATGTTTGACCTATCAAGATATGCTCAAAATGGTTATGTGGTCCTAGACCTGCTATGAGTGTTGATCAGTGGTTTATGACATATTATGTGACATGGCAGAGGGGAGTCTTGTAGTCTGCAGTTACAAATGTTTGACTTAGTATAGCATTGCTATGGTTACCATACAGAAAAACATCTTCTGCATTTGACTTTCTATTCAAATCAGCAGCGAGAAACGAACTTGCAATGTTTCCTGTGGAACTTTTCTCTTTGCAGGACTTGTCCACCAATAAACTTCATCATGGATAAATTTACTGCTGAACATCAGCATCGGCAAAAGTTACAGAAATTAAAATATACATGCAAACATTGAAACTTGGCCTTGAAACAATGGAAGAAGGTCGTCAGGTCAGACGAATCCTGGTTTCTTTCACATTGTTGGCCATACACATCCCTTCCTGGCAATGGTACACTGCCACACTGCACTTGTTGTTCAGGATTGGTTTGAGGAGCATGTTAGAAGAGTTCAGTTGTTGCCCTAAAATTTCCCAGATCTTAATCCAGTTGAGCAACTGTGGAGTTTGCCAGAACAACAACTCTGATGTACTAGAAGAAGTCTGATCCACAGTGCTTCAGGACATAAAGGGTGTGTTGCTAATGTTTTGGTGTCAGATACCCCAGGCCATTTTCAGAGACCCGACAGATTCCAAGTCTTGGCAGGTCAGAGCTGTTTTAGCATATTTATGTTAGGCAGGTGGCCATAATATTTTGCCCCATAAATGTGTTTAATTGGAATGGTCCTACCTTTATTACTTATAGGTGACTTCCTATGTAAGGACAGGAAAAACTGTGTCGACGGCAGTCTGATCTGTGATGGACACCCAAACTGTGCCGATGCTTCAGATGAACAGAACTGCCCCACGGTTTCTACAAAGCAAAGTACGACTGCTCCACTGAAACCAGGATGGAAACCATGTAAGGATGGAAGTGAATATGTTCTCTATAATCATGTGTGTGATGGAGAAGTTGACTGTAAAGATGGATCTGATGAAGAGGAGTGTCAGCGTCAGTGTGCACCAGGTGATGGGTATTGAACTTGGTTATTAATGTTAAGTTTGTGAAGGGATCTGTGCTTATTCCAGTGTGCATCTCTCCCAACTTCCCCCACAGACCAGTTCCATTGTGCTCATGGGAGAATGTGTATAGATAAGAAAGAGGTGTGTGATGGAACTCCTCAGTGTCAGGATCGCTCTGATGAAATGGATTGCTTCACCCATAAAGACTGCCGCCATCGCTGTGACAATAAAACCCGCTGCCTCCCAGAGAGCTTCCTGTGTGATGGAGAGAGAGACTGTACGGATGGCACTGATAAAGCAGGCTGTCGTAAGTACCACTCGAAATAAAAAATACAAATGTAATTAACTAAATAAATGTTGTTAATATTGTGACTGACTATGGCGATACTAATCTTTTGGGTACTACACCATAGTACAGTTAATCTTTATATTTAATAGTCTGCGGCTCGTCTCCTGGAACGCTAATGGTTTCAATCATGTCATCAAGCTGGGTAAGGTGTTTTCCCACCTACGTCACCTTCACGCAGACATAATATTTTTTACAGGAAACGCACATTAAAACATCAGTGATTGGTCGATTTAAAAAGCCGTGGATGGGTCACTTCTTCCACTCTAAATTTTCAGTTCGGGCAAGAGGGGCCGCCATTATTATCCGCAAAGGTGTAAACTTTGACCCATCA
>JAUTBW010061092.1:0-10780 GCA_032361425.1 Peltospira smaragdina
GGTGATGATGCCTGGTAAGTGGGGTGGATTATGAGCAGGCACTTAGAAGGGCAATGGGGGGTGGTAGAGTGGTATAACTATGAGGGGGTGGTAGGGAATAGGTTGTTTGGAAGAGAGAAAGGGGACCTCCAGTAGAGTAAGTATTTCCCCATCGTGTAATGGGCCCTCACCATAACCAGGAATATCACCCCAAAACATCTCGTCAGAATGGGGTGTGGTGACTGAGAGGAGGATATTACATGAGACGAGTTTTTGAGGACCCAACAGAACAGGCACTTCCCCATCATATACAACCGCTCACAATAACGAGAGATGATAGGAAGAAACACCAGATCAGTAGTAGACTGGCGGTAGGTAGCAGGGAGGGAAATGACAGAGGAGTGGACCCAAGCCAAGTAGGTATTTCTGTTCTTAACCTGCTGATTAAAAAAGCAACGCACACAAACAAACAACACATTGTCCCTAAGAGCAGGTTCTACCACTCCATAACATTTATTTTAGTTTTAAAATGGTTTTTCTATTAACATCAAATATAGGATGAGTATTTTCTTCTCTTTGTAGGGTTCATTATTCTTCTCATTGCCAGATGGACGGGCTCTGCTCTATTACCTGGTTGGGATATCTGACCCGCCAAAACCAAATGACAAAATCCAGAGAGAGATTCCTTGTAAGACACCATATGTTGAAATACTGCCGGTCAAGAACTGGCTGAAGAAACCTCAGAGGTATTTATTTGTTATCACATTGTTTCATCATGCATGTCGTTTTACTAATTGCATTACAGTTAATATTGATTGTAGAAAGGAACATTTGAAGAAGAAAAATTAAAATTAAAATTCATCAAATACTTTTGGTGAACTGTGTTAAGTGTCATCAAATAACTGTACTTTTAGTTGTTTTATTATTATTATTATTATTATTATTATTATTATTATTATTATTATTATTATTATTATTATTATAATCATTGTAGTTGTTTTTATATTATCATCACCATCATCATCATCATTATTATCAACATTATTATTATTATTATTATTATTATTATTATTATTATTATTATTATTATTATTATTAGTGTACTGTTTGCAGGTTCCGGGTGAAAACTGAGGTCCTTAAAGCGGACAAGGCTGAGCCGGGGATCGTCGTCAAGGGAATGGACTTCATCGACGTGCCCGCGAACGGCAAGAAGAACTACAAGCTCAACTTCTACAGCTACAAGGAGGTGGCCGTCATCCTGAAGGTTGGTTATTTAAATTCCGTTTAGCATTCTTTATAGGGAAATAGGTAATTGTTCACTTCATCCTGCAAGTGTTTACATTTTTAATTTCAGTCTAATTACATTTACAGGATCAAAGAGATAATAATATCCACAAATTGCAAAATTCCATATGGTTATATCCTAATTTTAATGGTTATCTCCTAATTTTAGCACAATGTATTTTTTCAGGTCACTTTCACGAATGACAACACTGGAGAGTACCAGTATTACGAACTGCTGTTCCGGTCAACCAAACCAGATGTGATATCGACAATCGAGCTGACCACACGTGTGAGGCAAAGCCTCTCCCACACCATATCAGTGACCAACCCCCTGACCCATGCTGTCTCCATGGCAATTCAGTGCAATGTGGGCGAGGTCCAGGTGCCCACCTCTGTAATCGTACAGCCAGAGAAAGAGGTAACAACCAGTCAGAGTATGATCTGTTTGAGATAAATTTTAAAATATATTTTTAAATTTTTTTTATTACTGGTATATATATAATTTATGTATTTATTTAGGTGATCTATTACATTATTTATTGCTGTGATTTGTTTGTTTACTTATTTATTAATTTATTAATTTTTTAATTACCGAATTCGACGTATTAAGGGCACTTAAAGAAATTTATTCAAAGGGATGCTAAATCAAAAGATGCCATTGTGTTTTAATGTAAATGCCTACAAATGACCTGTTTATGTTATTGGAGATGCCCAAACACAAGAATCGTTTTATTCCATAAACACTTGTTTTATTCCATACACACTCGTTTTATTCCATAAACACTTGGTGTGAAAAATTACTGCAGGAATATGGTGGTCACAGTCGAAAACACCATTATAATTTTCATGTTTATTGCACAATTTGGCAATTGTGTGGGTGATTGTTGTAAAAAGGACAAAAAAGAGAAAGGAAAAAGTACATTTATAATATAAATTTTGTTCTTTTGGATGATAATATCGGACAACATTTGCTCCATGAGCAATAGGCGTTTATGCTTTTTGTGAGGTTACTGTAAAGTTATTGTAGCATGGTGCTTAAAACGTCAAATACGGTATTATTAATAGTTAAAACATGCATAAATCAGAGTGCATTTGAAACATAATCAGTGGCTGACTGGTTCAAACATCTTCACGATACCATAACAATATTTGGTATCTCATATCAATCTTATTTTCCATTTATTATTCACATTTAGAGAAAAGAAGTGATCATTTTGTGTTTATCTGTTATACTATACAGGCTGGCATAACTATAGAGTACCTGCCACTGAAAGTGGGCAATGTTAGGGGACGACTGGAGTTTGGCTGCACTGAGCTGGGTGTCTACCCGTATGACCTTGACCTGACTGCCACACCAGCCGCCCCGGAGAAGGCGTTGTACTTCCGCACCTCTCTCGGCCAGAGCCAGGTGCAGGTGGCCAAGTTCGTGAACTACGTCAAACAGAAAACAGAGTATTCTTGCAAGGTTAGTAACATAAGGCCATTATGTGTTTGTTTGGCGTGGGGGTTGAGCAAATATAGTAAATTATGTTAAAATTACATTCTCAATTTACCATGTTTTAACACTGGTTACTAATACAACATACAGGCACCACAGTACATGAATTACACTTGTTAGCCTTTGCTATCAAGGGATATCGTGAAAGAATATGTACTAACATAGAGCGTTTTTATGTGACCTAGATAGCGTTAGTAGCATAATGAGTCTGGTGTGGAGCATGCCAGTTAGACATACAGGACTGGATTGTTTTTACTAAATGTTTAAATAATAAAAATATTCACAACATAGTAGCTTTAATCAGAAAACAAAGCACAAAATCTTTCTTTTTTCTAAATTTGTAGACTATGTTAAACACAAATCAGACTGTTCTTTCTAGGTTAATAATACAAAAACACTTTTTTTTTTTAATTGGTTTCAATTTTTGAAAAATTGGTAAACTGTTACACACAAAACTGTATTCTTGCATGATTAGTTACACAAATCAATTTTTGATTTTTGTTCTTTTAATTGCTGTTTTTGCATAAAATCAATTAACTATGTTCAACAGATAGAGTATTCTTACAAGATTAGTAACACAAAACCCCTTTTTGTTTCATGTTGGGCAACATTAGTGAACTGTCTTATGCCATATAAATGGGTTGAATGTATTGTTATATAAAACATCTCTCTCTCTTTCTCGCTCTGCAGCTCGACAATTCAGAATTTTCTGTCCAGAAGTCTGTAACGGTGTCTGGGTCTGGCACAGAAGTGAATATTGACGTCACGTTTGAGCCGTCAGAAATCAGCGAGCAGCGAGCCACATTGACTTTCTCTTCAACAGCCGGGGGAGAGTTCAGCTTCCCTCTGTTCGGCACCTGCCTCCCCCCAAAACCGCAAGGGCCAATCGTCATCAAGGCCGGCACGCAGACAAACATTGTATTCAGAAACATCTTTCGAACTCCCACCCAGTTTCTGTTCCAGGTAGGGCACCTCGATAGTCTAGTGGTGAATGCTGCCGCGTGACACGGTCAGTCTGTGATTGATCCCTGTCAGGTAGCCATGCCACTAGGGATTTTGCTAATTTAAAATGTTCTGACGCTGACATAACCATTAATAAAAATGTGTTGAGTGCATGGTTAAAAAGTAAATATTATTAATGTTCCAGGTGGACAACTCCATGTTCAGCCTGACCAAGTATTCTGATTCGCTGCGGCCGCGGAAAGATTACAAGATCTTAATTTCGTTTGACGGCGACAAGAAGATGAAGTCACCCATTACTGGACAGCTCATAGTGACCTGTGCTCGCTCGGCAGGCGGATCCAATAACACAGAGTGGGTGTACTATCTGAAGGGGGTGGCACCGTAGAGGTGCATTGTGTCTTGGTTGTCGGGATTACAGAGGGTGTGCTTGCCAGATTGTGGCTATTCAGTGTCATAATGCTAATATATAACTATTGGTTGGCCTAAAAATGTAAAAATAGATAAATGTACCATTAGAGCCTGTGTAAAGGTGTAATGTAAAGGGTATGTTAAAGGTATGGCATGATTTCTAAAAAAAGTAAAATATATAATGCCTATTTCAGTTTTAACGAGCTGTGTAAGAGCTTAACATAAAGGCTATGTTAACTGATTCTTTTGTATGGCATGATTTTTAAAAAGGTAAAATACATAATACATGATTTCAGTTTTTACAACAGCTTATGTAACACATAACTTGCAAGAGTAAGTTAAATGATTTAGTCATATGGCAATAAATTCACATCAAACCGTGGTATGCTACCCTTGATGATTTCTTAGAACAGAAATAACTGCTGAGCCAGTTATCATACAAGTCTGATATGTATCAGTAGTTTAGTGTATTAGTACGTTTGTGTGTGTGTGCGTGTGTGTGTTTGTGTGTGTGATTATATATAAGTGTGGGTGTGATAGGGCCTACTTAAAAAGCAAAGGATGATGTTCTGGCTGGTAATTTCCGAAATTACAAAAATGTCAGTATTGTAAGAAGGGATAATATTTTAATAATCTTCCTAGAAAAACAAATAACAAGAAACCTGTATATTGTCAACTATTTAATTCTCTGTTTTACCACAAATAAACCAAGAGTAGATGAACTATAAACCAGTGTATTTTAAATTTGAACTAAATTATTGCCCTAAAATTATTAAAGTTAACTGTAATATGTACAAATAAAAATTCACAGGTTTAAAAAAAAAAAAACACAAAAGGGTTTTGTAAAATGTCAAATGTATTTCAGATCTGTTTTAAGTGTGTGCTCAAAAGAAAATATTTAAGAGTAAACAAACATAGTAATGTAATTAAAAAAGCAATTTCCCCTTGATATCAATTTTGATAGTTAGTGTCCCTCAGTAGCCTAGTGTTTTCAAGACATATTGTCACAAGTATAACCTGTTTAATGACCAAACAAAGAATTAATGGAAATATATACATTTGATTTGTCCCTAAACATTTACCTTATATAACCAGATTTTTAAATAATTCAATTATGGTGATGGTCCGTAAATAAAAAATACAGCATTCACCAGTAATTCAGAAAGACTATTTGGATTCCTGTGGTGTGCCATACTTCTGTCCACTGCAATTTAATTAAAACGTCTTCAATGATACCATAATGAGATTAGTTATTTTTCCATTTATAATCAGTATCGAGAGAAATGAAGACTTGTAAACATCTATGACATATTTTTAAAGGCATAAAAATGGTTTACCAGACTTAATTTTTCTACATATTCAGACATTATTTAAAAAATACACAACTTCATTTTCATAAATATTGATTATAAATGTAAATATTTAAAAGCATAGAACTATTGTCAAAGATTTACAGGGTTAAAAATGGAAAGTATAATTATTTATTGAATAACAAACATTATGATGGTATTGCAAAAAAAGGTTTAATGAAAATCATGATGGAAAGAATTATATTACTGATATGCCATACCGCAGTCACGTCACTATAATTCAGTAAATGAAGTTCTGCAGATTATTACATAAGATACATTTAGGCATAAATCAAATGTACTATATATATTAAGTAATACCCTGTTTGGTCATTAAAAACCAGTCGGTGCTTGCTGTATGACGTATGTGTTGATGTGCTCACCGTATACATGGTTGATAAGGGTTCGATCCCTGCTAGTGAGCCACTGGGTTTTCTTTAAGAAAAAATTCTGATACCAATTAAATCATTGACAAAAATGTACTGAATGCAGAATTAAATATTTTGAATAAATTTTGACTGTTATTTGCAACCGAACAAACTAATTCGGTTGTCATAGGTTTTAATCAAATAAATTAATGTTGTATTTGCATAGAATACTGAGTAAAGATATATTTAGAATCTGGTGGGTTTCGATAGGCCCTAAAAAGTTATTTAAATAAATAATTTTGTAAACAGTTTAAAAACAATAAATATTACTAATACGATTCAACATATTAGGATACATATCAAAGTGATGTGTTGTCACTAATCTGAATTGAGATTATGCCTCATAGTTTAAAGATGTCGGCAGTCCATCTGCATTTCATAAAATTATTGTTCCACATAAAGCATGACTGTTAGGAAATGTATGGAATATAAAATGTGTCTGTATATGTTCTTGTGAAATATATTTCAATTGGAACATAACTTGATATAAAAGCTTAATATCTTACAAATAGGTATAGATTTATAGATACTAGTATCTAACATAAGGGAAGATATTTCGGGGTGGGGTGGGGTCACACCTGTATGCTGTAAAAGAAAAATGAAATAAGAATACCAGGTCTGACAATAAAACATTTAGTCTTTTTATTCAGCTGTTATTGTGGTTATGCAAATGAATATTAAAACATTGTTGTCCATTAGGAATTGTCCAGTCAGATGATTGTCCTAGTTTTAAAAGTACCTTATTGTGTATATTTATTTTATACAATGTATAGTATGTATCATATATTTATTTTGAAATAAAATATTTGATGTATAAAATAATACTTTATATCATCTTGTAAGGAGGAGAGAGGACACAGGTAACCATAACTACTGTAACAAAGGCCATAGTACATGATATCCTGTCTGTGGGATGGCATATATAAAAATTCCCTTGCTACTAATCAGAAAGAGTAACCTATGAGGTAGCAGCAGGTTTTCTTTCTGACTATCATAATAGTCCTTAACAATCTGTCTGATGCCACATAACTACCAGTTAGATAAAACGTGTTACTTCAGTGCACCACTAAATAAAACATCTTTGTCTTTGTCTCACAGAGATTTAGTTAGTCAGCACAGGTGATCCAGTCACGGCTGTTTGACCAGACCAACCATACCCACACCTGCAAAGCACCCATAAAACATTTATCATGTACCAAAATCCCCCACCTCTTGTCAAGTTTGTGAGATGAATATTTTGTTTCGTAAGTTTAAACAAGTTTCATAAAATTTTAAAAAGACAAAACAACAATAATGTCTTCATTGACAGAACATGTATCCACTGTTTTTATTGCATAAATGTCAAAAGTCAAATATTCCGATGTATTATGGTTTAGTTTCAAATTCCATATCATAGACCTTTCAAACATATAAAATGCAGTAGTAAAACATTCAGAAAATACTGGCCTATTTCATTCATGGTGATAAAATTACCTGTTACTGATGTCTGATGAAAGAGTAAAATTACACTGATAGTACATTTACCTATTAGTATTACATTTAATAAATCAAATAGTTTTTAAACCATATCATTTTCATGTGATAATGATTTCATGGTGGCAGTTTGAAATGCTAATTTGCGAGGAGAGAAGTCGCTCATAAAACAATTTCATGGGAGATTATTTTAGCTCCAATTTTTCAGTACTTTCCACGGACTCCCACCCACATATTTACCTGTAATGTCAAAATCAAGACATTTTTATGAATGGTTATACTAGTCCTGCATGAGAAAGTTTATTATTTGAAATATCCTTAGAGGCTCACTGACACTACAGAGATAACTTTCAGACCGACTGCGTGACAGGCGGGTGCTTTCACCACTAGGCTACTATAAAATACTTCTCATGTTAAAACATACAACGTGCCTACCAGGTACATGAAAAATACAGACACATTTTTATGGTTACATAATGGACATATGGTTAAGAAGATTTCTGATAGTGAGAAAAGAAACCTGCTGCTATAACATGGGCTACAGTTTCTGATAGCAGCAAGGGATAGACAAGATAGAACATACCACTGCTTTTACTCAAGTTTTTGGGCACTGGTTGGAATGAAATAGAACTCAGTGGGTCCATCAGACACAACAGATATATCATATTCCAAAATATCAGTAGGTTGAAGAATATCATCACCAAAAATATTCACTTCGTTTGTAATATGGTATTTAAAACTGTTAAAACTCTAAGATACAACTCTATGATTGTAAATCTATCATCTGTAGACTTGGTATATTGATGGATGTCATTTCTGTCACCACTTATGTGGAAATGTGTAGTTGTCCTTTCTTATTTAATATATAAATAGGTGTGTTAGCGTTTTATGATTAAACATAACAAAAATACTGTAAGTCAATGGAAAATAATGAAAATGTCATGAAATTTCTGTACAGCTTGATTTAGGGGTAGGCCCTACACAGATCATACCAGTCATTAGACCACTCTTCCATTAGTTTCAACTGGCTGACAGGTCCTGGGTTCAATTCCCAGTGCCAGCTCCCACCCACAGCCAGATTTTAAGGTCACCACACCCTTCTATCGGTTACTACTAATAATTTATCCTGGACAGACAACTCAGGTTCTGAAATGTGCGTAGGATGGGTGTGCACTATAACAGCTTGCTATAAATGTGCATGCAAAAAAAACTAATTTACCTGAAAGCCCAATATAACATAAAAATGGAAAACAATAGTGATTTACTATTGTCTTTTCTCACTTAATTCCTCGATTTCAAAAAGGGCTCGTCTTGCACTAATATATGATAATCTATTGGAGGAATTGCAACATACAACTGATAAAGAAACTGAAGAAAACCATTTACAGTTTGTACAGCAACATTAAAATATACCTCTTTTTTTTTCTCCTTTCTTTTCTAAAACGGCAAAATATTCACTTCATATGGTATTTACAGCTGTAAAAATTAAAAGACATACAACTTTGTTTGAACACCCATCACCTGCAGGCTTGTGATGTTGATGGTAACACTAATAATTTGTATTTAACAACATACTCAGCACACTTCTATTAAGTTATATCTGCATCCGAAATACTTCAATTTTAAAAAACCCTAGTGGATATCTACCAGTAGATCAGATCGATCATATTTCAGGCGGACGCATACACCACTAGGCTATCGAGGTGCTGTTATGCTGAATGATATCATTTCTGTTATCACTTTATGTGGAAATGTGTAGCTGTCACCTCTTGCTTGGTAAAATAAAAAGCTGTGCTAGCCTGTTACGAAAATACTGAGAAATATCACAAGATTTCTGAAAAGCATGATTTATGGCTACACAGATCTGCACAGTCAGTCAAGTGACTGATAGGTGCTGGGTTCATGTCCTGGTGTCTGCACCCAATCACAGTCTGTTTTATAGCACTTGATGTATGTGTGTAAACCTACTTCTCTTTTACTAACCTTTAACACTGTTACTACTAAGTAAGAACCAAATGTCATAGACAAATGGCTTAGGTTCTGAAGCATGTGCGTAGAACGGATGCATTCTATAACAGCTGGTTATAAATATGTACACAAAGAACAAATTGATATGAAAGTACAATATAACACAATAATGATGAATGATATAGGAGTGATTTACTCTATACATTTTCTCATTTAATCCTTTCACTTTCAAAAAGGGCTTGTCATGCACTAATATATGATAAACTACTTATTGGATAACAATAAGAATTATACAACTGATAAAGATAATGGAAAAAACCATTTATAATTTGTACAACATCAAATAAACCATTGTTTTTTCCCCCTATATTATAACTAGATAGGCAATATCCAGTTCTAATATTTACTGAACCAATGGGTTAGGTACAATCTGATTTGAGTGATAAAATGACAAAATTTATGCTTGTTTTGTTGAGGGGAAAAAAAAAAGGAATATTATGTAAATATTTTTTATTTAATTACAGTCTGTAAGAATTTTCAGTTTTCACTCTGTCGACTCCTCCACTCCAATGGCATACACCATTTTGCTCGTGGCTACGAATATTTGCTTGTTTGTCACGTGAAGTCCCAAAATGTTGTCTGTCGCTTCCAACGCCACCACTTGCTGCTTTGCAATAGTGTTGACCTGCTTGCCCGTCTTTCTGTTACGGAGTGGTGACAGCACTGGTGTGTTCTGTCTGTATATGTAGATGTGTCGCACGCACTCACAGATCACTGCGTAAGACAGATTAGGGGCACACGATGTAAACTTCCTCTGCTGCTTCGATGCCTGTACGTAACCAAAAGCGTTGAATGTCCCAATGTGCTGCATCAAGCTTTCTCTTGACGATGATGGTGGTTCCGGTTGCCATAACAACCCGTCGACATCGTGGCGTAGACACAGAGCAGAAGGTTTTTCTGAGTCTGTCTGCTTGCAGAAAAGCCACTGGTGGCCGCCAAGGTTTATCTGTGAAAAGAAGAAAAAAAATAAAAAGCAAATTAATATATTTTCAATACAAATATACATGTATATTGTTTATTCTTATATAACTGCATAAATCATCAAGAATGAAATCGCCTAAAAATAAATGTACAACTGAGAATCTAATATCAACCACTGTTTACGGTAAGTAGAAGTACCTGAAAATAAAACACTTCTAAACGAAACATTTGATTTAGAAATGCTAGTAAATCATTCTGTTTAAAATGCTAGTTATCTAGAATTATTTATTTAAAATGCTTAGATGCCATGCCTATATATTCACATTAGTAAAATGTGATGCTGGCATATGTGCTGGCGCATAGGAAAACCCGTCGGATGTCGCTGGGGCTATTACCGAGATACAGGCCAAAATGTTCTGTGAAGTCACCTCTGGTCAAAACTGACATTT